>CM024242.1:80851340-80981352 GCA_013421045.1 Propylea japonica | reverse complement strand
TGTTGTAGCTTGAGTACGATAGAGAAGTAAATCAAACCAAATGCAGTTCCAATATTATATTGAATAATAACTAAAAAGACAAAAGAAATATTCTGCATACGAGTTAATACGAAAACCAACCGATACGTCAATTTCACACCTTACGCGCCTATACTGTTAACATAAAAATAGAGTGAGACCACAGAGTACAAAATTGTTTTCTTCAACCACCCTACCCCATTTATGTAAACTGACAATCTCTAACATTTAATAAATCTCGAAAATAATTAATTTAACTCTAGGCAAAGGTTTAGTTACATGTCAGCTAACTGATCCTGACTAGGAATATAACAAATCTCAACCTTTCTTTCTAAAACACAGTCTCGAACAATGATATTTAGTATCAATATGTTTGCTTCGTTTACTTTCAAGCGTTGATGCAATTTTTATACATGACTGATTATCTTCGAAAACAACTATTGGATTTACATTTCTAAATATTTCTTCTAAAATTTGATTCAGAAACAAACTTTCAGTGACAGATGAACAAAGTGCAATGTATTCAGATTCTGTACTAGATAAAGCAACTACATTCTGTTTTTGACTTTTCCACAATACAACATTATTGTTCAATCTAACTACATATCCTGTAACGCTTTTTCTATCAATTTGATCATTTGCAAAATCGGAGTCAACAAATGTATATATCTGATTTGCTTTTTCACTCTTTACATATTTTAAGCCATAATTTTTAGTTGTATTTAAATATCTAAGTGCATTTTTGAGTTGATTCCAATGTTCTCTTTGTAGGAATTTTGAAATCTACTAAAGTAGGAAATTGCATAACACAAATCTGGTCTTGAACCCAACATTATATACATCAGACAACCAATGAGTTCACGATATGGTAAATTTCTGTCATATGATTCATTACATTGGGTAGATATTGTTTTGGTTGTATCGGTATATCACAATTTTAGACTTATCCATATTAAACTTTTTCAGAACTCTTTCAATTAAATTACATTGAGAAATATATAAAGAATTTCCAATTTTCTGAATTTCTAATCCTAAGAAAATGAATTTTTCAGATTTTAGTTCAGTCATTTTAAAATTTCTTGATAATTGTTCTTTCAAGTTATCTAGTTTTATTGTAGATTTGGACATGAGAAATAAATCATCTACATACAGCAATAAATAACTATCATCATTATCAAAATAAGGCATGGATCTTTCTTTGAACGCTTAAATCCTAATTTTGAAATAAAAGTGTTAAAAGTATTATTCCAGCATTTAGGTGCCTCTCTTAAACCATAAAGAGCCTTAACTAATTTACAAATCTTATTAGGTTCTTCTTTGATACCTTCAGGTAAATACATGTAGGATGGATTTTCTAAAGTTCCATATAAAAATGCTGACTTAACGTCCATCTGCAACATGAGCAAATCCTTTTCTAAGCCTAAACTTAATAGCACACGAATTGTAGCCATTCTAGCTACTGGCGAGTACACATCTTCTTCTAATGGATCTTGCTGAAAACCACGGGCAACTAGGCGAGCCTTTTTCACTGTTTTATCACCGACAACTTTTTCTTTGAACACCCACTTGGAATCTATTATTTTTACATCACTAGGTTTTTCCACTATTTCCCATGTTCCTTGTTGTTGAATTGAATTCAGTTCTTCTTTAATTGCTTCTTCCCATCCATTTTTCATTTCAACTGCTTCTTATATGATTTTGGTACACTGTCTGGAAAAGTTCCAACTGATAGTGCTGCCATAAGTTCATAATCTTTGAGCCAAGGGTTTCTTCTTAATTCTTTTACCTCTGTTCTCTTTACTTTCAACTTCGTTTGTTTTCCTTTGTATGGTTTCATGTTCTTCATCATCACCATCATGTTCTTCGTTATCACCATCATGTTCTTCGTTCACATCCTGTACATCTATAACTGTTTGTTTTTCCTCTGATTCATTGAATATGACATTTCTTCCACATATTATCTTTTCAATTTCTGGATCCCACAATCTATATCCATTGTTTGTGTATCCCATCATAATTACTTTTCGACTTTGGGAATCTAACTTGGATTTTCTACACTCTTTCGGTATAAGGTTATAAGCAATGCATCCAAATAATTTATTTTGTTCAGATCCGGCTTGACACCGTACCAGATTTCAGATGGTGTTACACCATTCTTCAACGTTCTAGAAGAAATTCGATTTAGTAAATATGCAGAACATAACACTGCCTCTCCCCAGAATATTTTTTCTAGTTTTGAGTCAAAAATGAGACATCTAGCCATTTCCATCAAAGTTCTGTTATACCGTTCTGCAACTCCGTTGTTTTCCGGATTATAGGGTATGGTATACTGTAATTGAATTCCTTTCTTCTTACAAAATGATTTTAATTCCTTTGAAGTGTATTCACCCCCATTATCACATCTAAGTTTTTCTATATTTTTCTGAAATTTAGTTTTGACCAAACTTGCATATTCCACAAATTTTTCTGTTACTTGTGATTTTTCTTTCATTAAATAGCACATTCCAAAATGAGAATAGTGATCAATGAAGGTAACTATATATTTATTACTATCATAGGTGGCTGGATTCATCGGGCCAACTACATCAGTTGAAACAATTTCTAAAATATGTTTTGCCTTTAATTCATCAGGGATACTTGAAAATGGTAGTCTGGTTTGTTAGAACTCACACATGTTTCACAAATTCCTGAATGTGGAAATCTAGATGAATGACCCATTTTTCTATGTAACAATGTGTCTTCATGAATTTTACTTTTGATTACATTACACTGACTGAATCTCGCGCATAAAATTCTAAGGTGTATAATTTCCCTTCTAATTTTCCTTTCATAATCAATTTAAGTTTGTCTTTGATAAGTACCTCATTATTTTCAAAAATTATTGATAATCCTGATGCTTCTAATTTAGATACAGATAGTAGGTTAATAGTTAAATGTTCACATTCCCATACATCTTTCATGGTTATATTTCGCCCATCGATGGTACTCAACTTCAAATCCCCTTGTCTTACAGCTTTTATACTTTCTCCTTGTTTAGCAACATTCAAAACCCTTTCGATTTTTCTGGCATTGATCAAAAATTTATAGAAATCTTTACTTATCAAATGATGGGTTGCTCCACTGTCTATTATGAAAGTAATTTTTTCTTTATTTTAAGTAATAAGAATTTCACTTACTTGTTCTGCAGTCAAGAATGTGATTTCATCGTCTCCTTCAGCACTGTATGCCTGCTGTCTCTGACCGCTTCTACAATCTGCTCGTTTGTGACCATATCTTCCGCAATTGTGACATTTGAATGGAAATTTATTTTTGTATTGACCATTACCTCTTCCTGAAGCTCCTCGAAAGTTTCCTTGACCTCTTCTATGATAATTTCCTCTGTGACTTCCACCAACGTCTGTGCTCTTGAAAACAGCTTCTGGTGCATTTTCCTGTGGTTGGTCCTTTGCTGTCTGGCTTCCTCCATCAATAGCTTGCCTTTCACAAATTCTAGTGTTACTGTTCCTGCTTGGCAAAATAGTATATCAAGAGCAGTTGTGACACCTTGATAATTATCTGGCATAGCTGATAACAACTGTGAAATGACTTCTGTTTCTTGAATTGAACCACCATTGTTCCTTAGTTCTGTGACAGTTCTCTCAAATTCAATAATGAATTCATTCAGGGAGGTCTTTCTGTGAATTTCATGTTTCTTAATGTTCTTTGTAACCGAACTTGGTTTGCTACTCCGGTTTGTGAGTATGTTGCTTTTAAGGGTCTCTAAAATTTCCTTGGCTGTTGTTTTGCTTTTAACCATTTCTAGTACATTGTCTCCAAGTGTATTGACAATCAAATTTCTGGCTTTAACGTCATTTTTATGAAACTTTCCCTACGAGTTACATCTGTTCCACTTGGGGGGTCAATCTTAATGATATCCAATACTCCATGATGTTCTAATAATAATTTTACCCTGAATTCCCAGTTCGAATAGCCTGTTCCATCAAAACTGTTTGATTTGATGCTGTATTACGGACATTTTGATGCTTCTTATTAATTTTAGGTTACTTCCTCGTGTGTCTTTTTACTTCCTGCTTTTCCGTTGATATCTCCAACTAAAGTCTGGGCCCATAACCTGTTGTAGCTTGAGTACGATAGAGAAGTAAATCAAACCAAATGCAGTTCCAATATTATATTGAATAATAACTAAAAAGACAAAAGAAATATTCTGCATACGAGTTAATACGAAAACCAACCGATACGTCAATTTCACACCTTACGCGCCTATACTGTTAACATAAAAATAGAGTGAGACCATAGAGTACATAAATTGTTTTCTTCAACATCAACTATACAGGCTGTTCCAAGATGTGCCATCCAATAAAAATATCGGCACTCAAACATGGTAGAAGAATAAACAACAAGTATTTCAAATGAAAGCTAAAAATTCATCAGAAATCTTTCAGTTTATGAGCCCGTGAACCCCAGACCTTCGTTATTTTATAAAGCTGAAAACTTGTCTACGCATGCTCGCAACACAGGTAAGAACGATGGTCCATCATGAAGTTTGGGTTACCCTGGCTTTGGCAGGTAAACGGTTTAAAGGGGTGTAAAATACTGATCTAATTTCGTCAAACTATAAAGGGTGATTTTTGATATTATCTTCAGAATATCATTAAAATCACGTCATTAATTGCCAGACATTTACTATAGTGGCAACCCCTTGCCAGACACCCTTAATGTTCATTAAATTATATGTAATTCTACTTACGTTATAGTATAAAAGCTGATTTTTATATATAATACTTGGGTAATAATTAGATAATGTTTCCTCATTAGCCAGACATTTTTGATAGTGCCAACCCTTCGCCAGACAAGCTTGTAGTTTAGCTGCAGGTGCGAACACGAGACAGTATATATGAGTGGGTGCGAGTGAGACGGCATGATTATAATGACTTATGCAAATAAATTTTTTGGTACAGATTTATATAATTAATCATTTAAGTGAATCTCAAATATATCTGAAGAAAAGACATTCAATGCTGCAACTGAATAAAATGTTAAAAATTCCAATTTATTCTATTAACAATTTTATTAGTTGTAGCATCGAATGTCTTTTCTTCAGATGTTTTTGAGATTCACTTGAATGATCAGTTATATAAATCTGTACCAAAAAATTCATTTGCATAAGTCATTATAATCATGCCGTCCCACTCGCACCCACTCATATTACTGTCTCGCGCTCGCACCTGCAGCTAACTACAAGCTTGTCTGGCGAAGGGTTGGCACTATCAAAAAAGTCTGGCTAATGAGGTAACATTATCTAATTATTACCCAAGTATTATATATAAAAATCAGCTTTTATACTATAACGTAAGTAGAATTACATATAATTTAATGAACATTAAGGGTGTCTGGCAAGGGGTTGCCACTATAGTAAGTGTCTGGCAATCAATGACGTGATTTTTAATGATATTCTGAAGATAATATCAAAAATCACCCTTTATTATTTGACGAAATTAGATCAGTATTTTACACCCTTTAATACCGTTTACCTGCCAAAGCCAGGGTAACCCAAACTTCATGATGGACCATCGTTCTTACCTGTGTTGGGAGCATGCGTAGACAAGTTTCAGCTTTTATAAAATAACGAAGGTCTGGGGTTCACGGGCTCTTGCTCTATTAAGAAAGAAGGTGATATTTGTAGATTGTACAATAATGTCCTACCTGTTGGTTGAGCATGTTGAAGAGTAGAATTATCTATAGTTACAGGTTGATAAATGAAAGTCTGACCATCAGGTGTTTGAACGATTTGGGTTGTTGAGGCTGCTGTAAGAGCACTTGTCCCTGTCCTGCTTGTAAGCTAGATACCGGTAACACCTGGATTTGTTGTAAACCTTGAGTTCCTTGGGGAATAGTGTGTACCATAATTTGTTGTCCTCCAGCACCCTGAATAACTTGACCAGGCATCTGCATCACCTGCACTTGTTGAGGTGTAACAGCTTGCATTACAACCTGCCCATCTGATGTTGCTAATTGTTCCATCATCAAATAGATAGAAGCGCAATTCTAACTTGATGTAAAGCTTATCATCCAATTCAAATATTATAGGAATATCTAAAATACAAAAATATAATTATATTGAGTACATAGGCAAGAAAATCAAGTGTTTAAAAATTTCTATATAATTTATTGAAGATTAGCCATGATTATCAAGCTACTATTATATTTTTGTTTAGGTTCTCGGCAAAGGGCTTGATTCAATTCAAAAAAACTATTGTTTCTCAAACATCTATATGTGTTTCGGTCCATATAGGAATGAGGAAATACAATTTAAAAATCTTAAAAGGTCCCAATATACCTACCTAAGGACCGAAATAATAGGTATAGATGTTGTTTGAATTGAATCAAGCACTTCGCCGAGAATCCAAATAAAAATATAATGTAAGTATATAGATAGACAAGAAAACAAGATTAGGAGTTTTTCTCAAGATCTATTGAGTATATTAATACAAATATGTATTAAGTTTGAGTATATAAAAATAATTTTGATCTCCACATAAATATCTGCGATAATATGAAATAAGTAACAGACAGCCGAAAATCAATGTCAACAATTTATTGCCCACCTTGAAAGGAAACATTTTGCTCATAATTTTCTATAAACTCAATGATCCTAACATGCGAAACTCTAGAAATAGGAAGGATAAGAAATATTTCCCAAATAGTCAAGTCTAGAAAATAAATTAATAACTTGGATTCGATAGTTATATCGCGGTTACATTTATCACTGAAGTCAGCTTTCGGATTCGCCATTATTGAAAACGTGAACTAATGAAATGAACTGACTGACAGCTACAAAAATAAACGTTGGTTTCGGTGTTACTCATTTTTTCAAACCCATCAACAATAAATATTTTGCCGGGTTAACATAGGAATGTCTGTGATTTGGTTTGTTATTATGTGAACTTACATTGGATATTTCAATTTGCACTTTCCCAATGATTGGTCGGCAATACGTTGACCAATGGCCGCGACGCACTAAACACAAAGCTGTTTGTGTATTGGCCACTGACGTAAGACGTTTCATTTGCTACCACTCCCTTCCTTCTTCTTTGAATCGCTATGTTGCCAGATTATGCACGGATTGAACTCGAACTGCGCGGGAAAAGCAAAAATTAATTTCCGATTAACAGAAACCTACGTGCTTTTGATCAATCATAATATTAGGACGCTTTGAATCAATCATCAATCTTTTGAACTCGGAAATTCATTGAGTTTCAAAAGTTGAAACGGTTAAGTGAAAAAATTCTCAAAACAATATAAATATAAGACACAGGAATAGACATAAACTTCCAAATGGGATAAGAATGACCATGTGTTTCAAAAACACCTTTATTAAAAATCATACCAAGGGCCTTATTCACGAAATTTTGCTCGGACGAGTCGCACGGAATTTGACTTCAGTGCGCATTAGCGGAGCGATTTGGTATAAATTGGTATTCTGTCAAAACCGCCGAATTTAATAAATAATAATTTATGTTTCTATCAAGCCCTGTGGGGCTATGCGAGTCGTCAGTTGAAATTTTTTGAGTCACCGACTTCACAGTAAAAAAAATTATAAAAATGTCTCGGTGCACAGTCAAAAAGAAGAACAAAAGAAGTTATTTCTGTGACTGTGTCATAAATAACGCGTTTTCGGATACTTACTCGGGTTAACTCGATCCCTAACCTTGGCGTTCGTTTACCTACCCCGAACATCCAACCCGTGTCGGAAAGTACGGGGTTATTAACTCGATCACTGACCCAGGTTGATTTATCGTAACCCTACTCGAGAGTAGGGTTCTAGAGGCACCGCATGCGCACTGCAGTTCAATTTTGTATTTGAAAAAAGCGGGAATAAGTCTTCTACTCCTTTCTAAATAATTTCATATATTCTGTTCCCAAAAATTATGGAAAGAGAAGAGAATTTGGCTCATTGTAAAATGAGTGGTTTCTTGAGCCGAGAAAATAATGTGCAACAACTTCTTCATAACTTCGTATGCAGATCTTTCTGCGTAAAAGCTGAAGCCTTATTTACTTCTTTAATATAGGTAGGTACTCGAAGATAACATTGAACAAGACCACCAGAGAAATATTTTACAGAAGTCAATAAATCCTGCAAAGCTAAAGGAAATAAGTGAATAAATTGGAACTGAAAAATAAATTCTCTACTTCTCAAGCATAGGTAGTCAAAAATGTAATTAAACATGGAAGGGCACACGAGAAATTATAAGAAATATTCAACAGAAGCTCATAAATGCAAGCATATCTAGAGACAATCCGAGAATAGACTGGGATCGAAAAAATAAATTCATTAATTTGTTTGGTTATGTTATTGATACGACTGTCACTTCAAATCCTAAACCTGATGTGTTCGTAAACACTGAACCCGGGTCCGAGACCCGAGTAGATCCGTCACGTGACTCGATGGATCGAGTTAGTAACCCTGAGTAAGTTTCCGAAAACGCCTCTATATTTTACATGTTAGACTACATAAAAAAAATTAGGTATATTTATTACATGCTAAAATGTATGATATGTAGAAACAGATGAATTCTTTTATGTGCATATTCTTCTCTTATTAGGAGTCATTATTCTGATTATTATGGCATGTTTTTCCTGGAATGCTGGACAAAAGTAGTGAAATCTGAAAATAAAATCAATACTCAGAGGGATTCTCAATAATGGTAATTAGCACAGAACTGTGTAATTAGGGATCAACTTACCTTTCAAGTCAATAACACCGATTGCCCATTTTCATATCATTATCGAAAAAGATTTGATTCGAACAATAGAAAATTAGTAGGTAATTATTTAGAACTAAAAGAACTGTACTGGAGATCAAATTCAGTATTCAGTTATTAATAAATTCAAGTTCCAAATCTTGTTCCAAATAACTTTGAAATGAAGAACAACCGAAACTTTCGCGAGCTTGTTTACATGTCAATCTGACGTTTACGAGAATTATCTGTCTGTCAAATTTCAAATTGTCCACTTGGCTCTGATTGGTTCAAAATCCGTAGGTTTTAATGTAGTATGTTACTCAGCGTTGCCAGCACGTTAGTAACAATATTTATGTTCTATGGTTTAAGGCATGGCGGTAAAGGAACCTATTTATGTTCTGTGGGAACCTCCATGGTTCAAGGACCTCAGATCAATAAACAAATTCTTTTATGGATCTGTGGAGTGTGGACATAAACAATGATACGGCTTACGCGAAAGGGAAGCCTAGGCCATTGTTTCTCTTTAAACAATGCCTAGGCATAGTATCTACTCTCTCTAACTCATTGTTGTATAATTGGCAATTTTTTGAATACTTAGTATATTTTTATTGTTGTTTATGTGTTTAGTAATAAACATGATTTTAATGAAAACTAATTAATCGAACGGTATATTTGCAGTAAGGTTGATTACATGAAAAAAAGGTTACCCGATCTTGAGGTCTCATCTCGGTATTTAAATTTAATTCCTCTATTTCCTTTCAAGAAAAAAGGAATAAAAGTTAAATCAAAGTAGTATTACAAACATTTTATGGAGAGAATAAAATGTTTGTATTTTTCAAATGTTGGCGAGGAATGGTCCCAAATGACTCGGTTGGAATCTTTAACCTTCAAGTTGAAGTTCGTATCTCAAGATCATTACATTTGACTGAAGTGCATTTCAGAATACACAAATAAATTAAAATGCCTAGAGAACTAAATTTCCACGTTGGTTGGTTTCAAATCAATACATTCGATACTTTAAATTTAATATATTGGGACCTTCTTACATTCTCAATGTGCCATATCACCAATAACTTTACTAATGATGAAATCTACTTCAGCGTCAAAACAAATAATGTTCTGAATGGTTTTGCCATAATATTGAGTACCAAAGTACTGACCAAATTATTGCATAGTTTCAAGCAAATGAATGTTGAACTTTTTATTTACTAAAGTACATTCATAATAAGAAACATCCACCTAAACAAAGCTAGAAATACACTTTGGAAAAGTAAAAACAGTTACAGCCATGTACATAAAAATTCACACTATTGCAAAAAAATATTACAACAATGATGTATTTTCAGCTCGAAATATCGGATTCATAAATGTTACAGTAAATGAATAGTGGAAATGCATCTTAAATACTAGCTAATCTCGAAATATTTTTCAAACTAGTTAATCAATGAGCCCTTATAATGAATCATCTTCAGCAAATTTGAGGGGATAGGGTTCCATTTGCATATGTTTTTCTTATAAATAAAATAAATCAAACTTAAACAGCAATAGATGAAACAAATTGATAAGAATTAATTTTTATGACAATGAATTTCCCGTAACAGGAACATCGATTTCTTAGAATTACTTACATAATATGTCAATTGCAATTTGTTCTGAATAAATTATTCAACAATATAACTGATAATAAACTATAAAAAATTGAATTTGTCATTAAACACAGGTCTACCTCCTCAAATGTGTGCTAGTATAAGTGATTGATAAAATCTTGATAACCAGTAATGCCAAATGAAACCTTTAAAAAATGGATTAAATTAAAAGAACAAAGTGGTATTATGAGAACAACTACAAGTATGTAGAACACCAAATAAGTTTTTCTTGTTTAATAGCATTAATGATTTTGGCATTAACTTGATAATTCAGACACAACTGCAAGTGTTTTGTTGGTGATCATACATACCGGAAGTTGAGAAGCAAAGCTCAAAGTAAAGAATTTTGCTTATATAATAACGCTACATAAGAATTTTTCATATAGTATATAATAGTGGAATTTAAGAGAACAATTCCAGTTTATTGTTCCTCATCTTCTAGATCACGTTTGATTTTTGAGAAATCGAACTCTTCACCGGTTCCTCTCTTGAATATATCCAGCACATCCATGCAAGTGCTTTCAAAATGACTAGTTGCATCATAGGATTGGGATATGAATATTTGAGACTCTAAACCGTCGTCTGTGGGTTCATAATAATCAGTGATGGAAACGAATTTCTGATGAACCGCCCCTAGTAAATCTAAACCTGGCTTGATCTCATTTTCTGGGTTCTCTGTTTCTACAGTTGTTGATACCATGGCGATGAACCAACCTTTGGCAGCTACCTGATGCGTATAGGACACTAGTGACACATAAATGTCAGAGTTACGTCCAACCTGAAACGGAATTGTCAGTCATTTTCACAAAGTTAAATAAAAAATTCATAAATCCGATTCAGATTTTTTTCTCATGTGTCATCTTGACTTTATCGACACTTGTTATTACAAGTGATAGAGATATTTCCTTGACAAAAATACTACCTGGAAGCCACCTGTGCCATTCCGAGCAGGACAGTCCGTAGTTTATTCCCACCATGTCCCCAACACGAAAATGCCATTTTTTTATTTGTTATTAACAAAAAACAACAAAAATACGCGTTCTTTTTAGTTTTTTCGTTGCAAAATGGAAACTATTGATGCAGTGATAACGTTGCAATGGGATGAATTGTACAGAATTACATTGTAAAGAGAATGATAGATCAAACGATCCGATCGAATAATTAAAACTGGAGAAAAGCGGAAAAAACCGGAAAATTGCGTGTTTTTTCTTTTAACTCATAACTCTGCCATTTTGCAATATCAAGAACTGAAACTTCACACGATAGTAGCTATTGACGTGCAAATCATGTGTGCCAAAATTGGATTCGGTCGGATAAATAGTTTTCACACAATTCCCATTTCAATTTTTTTTGGACATATTTTCGCGGAGAGCTGGATGCGTTTGAGGTCGTCCGATTGAAATTAAAAAAATTGATTTGGAAAGAAGACGTGATCAGTAACAAAACGTCCATTCTGATTT
Source organism: Propylea japonica (assembly GCA_013421045.1). NCBI lineage: Eukaryota > Metazoa > Arthropoda > Insecta > Coleoptera > Coccinellidae > Propylea > Propylea japonica. The sequence continues at coordinate 80,969,487 of CM024242.1, read as the reverse complement.
TTCAATAAAACGCGTTTAAGTGTGTTAAAAACTAGTGAGAACATGAGGGAAAACGACCGACCGAGCGAGTGCGGTCGAGTGGAGAGGAAATAAGCGAATCGAGGGGAAACGTATATGTGTACAAAATTTGGTGCGCTCTCCGCGCAACAATTCTTATATCGGCGACCGTTGGCTTCTGCGGCGTTTCTCCTCAATTCGCTCATTCCTCACCACTCGACCACTCTCGCTTGGTCGGTCGTTTTCCCTCATGTTCTCACTAGTTTTTAACACACTTAAACGCATTTTATTGAAAAATCAGACTAGACGTTTTGTTACTGATCACGTCTTCTTTCCAAATCAATTTTTTTAATTTCAATCTGACGACCTCAAACGCATCCAGCTTTCCGCGAAAATATGTCTAAAAAAAATTCAAATGGGAATTATGCGAAAACTATTTACCCGACCGAATCCAATTTTGGCACACATGAATTGCACGTCAATAGCTACTATCGTGTGAAGTTTCAGTTCTTAATATTGCAAAATGGCAAAGTTATGAGTTAAAAGAAAAAACACGCAATTTTCCGGTTTTTTCCGCTTTTCTCCAGTTTTAATTATTCGATCGGATCGTTTGACCCATCATTCTCTTCACAATGTAATTCTGTACAATTCATCCCATTGCAACGTTATCACTGCATCAATAGTTTTCATTTTGCAACGAAAAAACTAAACAGAACGCGTATTTTTGTTGTTTATTGTTAATAACAAATAAAAAAATGGCATTTTCGTGTTGAGGACATGGTGGGAATAAACTACGGACTGTCCTGCACGGAATGGCACAGGTGGCTTCCAGGTAGTATTTTTGTCAAAAAACTAATCATTTGTAGCTCTGTTGCTTGGCGTATAATAGAAGAGCCTTGTCACGGTCGCCGAATGTTAAAAATCTTCAGAAAATATATTCAGTAGTAGTGGATAAAAAGTATAGTATGCGACTCGCATATAATGGCTGTTATTCGCTAAGTTATTTAGGTGACTTGCCTAAACTTTACCTTGTGAATAATAGCTATCATTATATGCTTGTTGCATAACATTCTATTGTCCATATCAAATAAATTAATTGACTGTTATATTATTATTATTTGACTGATTCCTTATCACTCAAAAAGTAAATGATGCAATGGACTATCATAATTTTTGCATTTTCGATAATTTCATATGTTGTCTACTTTTTGTTTACCATTGACCCTCATTGTTTTTTGCGCAAGTTGTGAACCCAATCAGAGGAAACAAGGGTTTAAATAAATGATTCAGCCTGTATACAGTGCGAGTCAATATTATGGAACAAATTTAATTTCTCGGAAGAAAAATATTTGACAACAAAATCCTGAAACAAGACAATTTTTGTTTTAAATTAACCGAATTTTTATGCATTTTGAAGGATTTTTTTGCACTCTGTGCCATCCCCATAAACCCTCTAAATTTTTTAAATAGTGAAAGTGGGTCATGTTCTTTACAGGCGTGCCGAAATTTTCATGAATTTGTTTTTTTCAATTTGTTAGTTCAATGAAGTTTTCAGTATGTGCACTTTGTCATGGCTCATTTACATTGGAATGACGGTACCTAATGAAATTTGTCACTGAATGAAATGTTTCAATTTAAAGTTCCACAGCGCAGTGTTTCACACATTCAATTTTTCTGGTGAGGAAGTTGAAAATTGCGCATGAACAGAATTGATTCATAGATGCATACAACAAAGTTATAAGAGAATATGATAACTTGCTCATTCAACCTCTTTGAACTAATTAAAAAAAATTAAAAAGAATTCCTTGAAAATTTCTGCACGCCTGTAAAGAAGATACAAAGACAGAAAATACCAAATGTCCCACTTTCCCTAATCAAAAAATTGCAACAAAAATTCTTCAAAAATGCATAAAAATTTGGTAAAAGTGAAACAAAAATTCATCTGTTTCAGGATTTTGTTGCCAAATATTTTTCTTCTGAGATAATTCATTTGTTGCATTATTTTGAAGCGCCCTGTATATATGATATCCCAAATAAACGTGGAGAACACTAAAAAAATTATTCACCTGTTTTTGTGGAATGATAATTTGAGTTGAGAGTGCATCTTTGGTGTTAGGTATGGGGTGATCCAAAAGGCAAATGCACCTTATTACTTGACCCTTCTTCCTAACTCTGTCTGGTACATAAGTGGGGTCGCAGTAGACTTGTTTGCACTTGGCTATTTCGTTCCCTGACTTCACACCAACTACTCTGCCTCCTTCACCAATAACAATTTCGTCTATTGCTTTATCCAGCATGTAGGTACCTCCATAGATTGCAGATAATCTAGCAAACCCTATAAAAGATAACCAAACCGTCAATTCAGTAGCAATAAAGCAGACGTTAAATTAACTGACGGTTCTCAAAAGACAATTGCCAAAAAGATCCTATCTGTTTCCGAATATATTCGCTGCAGAACGATCTTATTCGCATATGAGATCTGAATACTATTGAAAAAAAATGATATCTATAGTCCGTTCACGAAAGGTTGAGCACATAGTAGGCGTTTCTTTATTTATCTGAAGTTGGCAGTATTTACTGTCATAAAGTAAAATAAAGTCAACGTTGCCGAATGTACCCGGCCTTGTCCGACGAGCTTGCAAGTTGTCAGAGAACTCTATGCAATATTGACAATATTGCGTATCAATCTGACAAGAAAATAAAGAATATAACCTAAAATTTCAATATACACAGTGGAATATGCCAAATTTCCATGGCCAACCGACGGCTCAACCTTTCGTGAACGGAGTATAGGGACTAGGCGTCGGAGCATAAGCAGACCAGTTATTGAAAAAATTTGGGTAAGCTCTGAGCAGGTGCTTTTTAGTGATCGTTTTTTGGGGGAGCAATAGGGCTATTACCTCCAAATTTTGTATAGAATTTGAGATTGATACTAAATACATATGTAAAAAGTTGAAAATTATAAAAAAAAATTTAATTCTACGGTTCTAATGATGCCATCTTCTTGAAATGATGCATGAACGTTCAGTATATTAGTTTTGATTCACAAAATAAATTTCGCTTGAAACGTTTATTCTGATATGGAAATATAAAGATTTTTCTTATCAATATTACAATTGAATTTTTTACGGTTCTGATGCTGCTATCCTCTCGAAATGTCGCATGAACATTCAGTAGGTATATCAATCTCCATTTACAAAATAAATTTCACTCATATTTTGTAATGGAAATATAAATTAACTCTTTTCAATATTCCAATTCAATTTTCTATCATTTTGTTAACACTATGGCTAAAATTTTTTGCATGAAGCTTATTAAGAGCATCTTACATGTGGCCACCAAATTTATGGAACACCTGTACGATTTGGCTGGTTAACGAACTTAACCGAGGCATTTGGGACCCAAACTCACCTGAAAATATCAAGTCTCTAGGACAACCCCTTCGAAAGTTATCATGCTAACGGCCGGACGGCCCCACGGACAGAATTGAGTTTGACCACGGATTCTCCGTCAGGGAAAATTACAGACATTTGGGCAGAACGATATAGCACTCGTTTAGGTAGAACGAGCGCTCGAAAATATTATACTCCGAAAATAATGTCATTTGATAAAACCACATTTAACAGAAAATAATTTTTTCAAAAACTCATCAACTCTGCGAAGTAGATATTATTTTGTTATAATATTTCAGGTTCTTCTAAGCCTTCAAATGATAATGGAAAAACTAATTTTCATCCATTAACTTTATAAAAAAATTAAAGGCATTTTTTAAGAACCAAAAGTACCTCAGAGGAATTTCCATAACGTTATTGATGTTTTCTCCTCTTGATAATTGACCAGAAATAGTGTTATTCCTCTAAACAATAGCATAATCAGTCGTTTAGTGAATCTAGATTATCCAACATAAATTGTCTTCTGAATTACATGCAATATCAAATTATAATTATATCAAGAAAATTACGCTTTAATTTAAAAGGAAAAATATCGGTTTATCTGTTTCAATCTGAAATCTTCTTGTGAATTGGTTCTAATTTACAAGTGGCGTATGGGCGGGGCTTAGCTCCATTGTTGTCATTGTCTTGTTAGTAGAGAAATCAACTACACAATTATAGTATTCGATTGAAGAGTTTCGAACTCCTGGGCTGTTCCAGTTGTGCGCAACCAATGGCAACCCGTATTTCGAGCTTTTGAGTTACTCGGGAGCATGAAACTTTTCAAAACGAATAGGCTAAATGGGCGCATTCAGCAGAGGCAACTGTTGCGGAACAGTTACCGATGTTTTCTGCTTTTTCCGCTGAACGCATCGCTACCTGTCAAACATATAGGTATATAGGCGGTCAAAAATTATGCTTCATACAGTTCCCTCTGCTGAATGCGCCCTATATTTCACCAAAGTTAGTGAAACTTTAGCTCCTCCTACTTAGAACATTCGTTAGTTGTCGTTCATATTCGCAAGCGACCGGGGTGTCAATTCTCGGGATCACTCGCTCACGAACGTATACGCTCGATTAAAATCAAAGAAATAGTTCGGAACAAGTTAATTCCTGGGCATAACGTAAACTCATCGTTCGGACGAAAGTGTACTTTTTTTTTTTGCTGTGTAACCTTGAATAATGCTTGTCTAAACTGTAATCAAAATTTTGATACCAGCTGCTCTAGGTTTCATAAAAATTGGGCTTACTTCTCAGAAAAAAAATCCGAAATGAACAATTGCCTAGTTTCAACTGACTGTATTGAAAAAAAAATGTACTACGTAAGTTTGGCAAGTTTTGTCAAAAGTTGGCGCATTTAGTAAGCATTCCAAAATGATATAATACTTGTTAAATTGTAGCTGCCGTAGTTCAAATCTATTTTCGATTGCCTTTGAATACACTTTTTCGTTAACTGCTTCCCAGTAAAAAAGTCCGACGGATTCAAGTCCGGTGAACGGGCCGGCCACGAGATTGGACCAGAACGTCTGATCCATCTTCCGGGAAAAAATGTTACCAGAAAAAAAATTTCCAGAGAAAATAATTTTTCCAGAAAAAATTTTTCCGGAGAAATTTCCCTGGAATTTTTTTTTCTGGTAACATTTTTTCCCGGAAGATACTGGAAAGCAGTTAACTAAAAAAGTGTATTCAAAGGCAATCGAAAATAAATTTGAACTACGGCAGCTACAATTTAACAAGTATTATACCATTTTGGAATCCTTACTAAATGCGCCAACTTTTGACAAAACTTGCCAAACTTACGTAGTACATTTTTTTTTCAATACAGTCAGTTGAAACTAGGCAATTGTTTATTTTGAATTTTTTTTCTGAGAAGTAAGTCCTATTTTTATGAAACCTAGAGCAGCTGGTATCAAAATTTTGATTACAGTTTAGACAAGCATTATTCAAGGTTACACAGCAAAAAAAAAAGTTGGAAAAAGTTGATATTTGTGGCAACAGGAGCGAAAAGACTGTCACAGGGTGTGAAATTTCGCGTGTTTTTTTAAATGCCCATTATTTTAAAATCATGCAACTTAAATTTTTTTTTATATTTTTCTGACAACCAGCATAACTTGCCCTTTCACCCGGTTCCGGGTTGACGTCGAGTTTTGGGACACCCTGTAGATATATAGAGAAATTTGAAGGAGAAACCATTCAGATGCTGATGAGCTTGAGCTAGGGGTACCACAAGGAAGCATCATGGGTCCACAATTATTCATTATCTACTAACATAACTGATATTGAAAGTTGTATCAAAATAGTAACTTTGCATCATTAAAATATTATGCAGAAGATAAAAATGTTTGTATTAGAGCTAAAATATACAATTAATAGAAGGATCCTCAGAAATATTTGAAAATATAATAGAATGGTTAAACGCAGTATTAACAATCAAATTACCAGCATATTTAACACAGAAAACGTCTACAGATAAAGGACCCAAATATACATGTATTAGATACTTCAGCTCAATGGCAGAAATAATAAAAAACGAAACTAGGCTACGTACTTATAGAAAGATATTATTATACAATATGCTTCTCGATATAGAACCTTAGAATGTGGAGGAACATACCTGGATAGGTGTTCAATAATTCATGAATAATTTGTAATTTTGACACTATTTTTTTCTATTATTTATAGTATGTATCTAGAAAAGAATATCTATTCTATACTATTGAACAAAAATTATGAGCAAATGTTGAAAGATTTTAGATTTCTTCTACATTCAAGATTAAAAATTGAAAAAAAAAGTAGTGTTACTTACCTTGTGGCAATTCACCTAGGCCATACATGGGGTACAAATACGGTGATTTTCCGTATCTAGCCAATGAATCTGAATAAAGCTTAATACGGCTGATGGTTTCAGAAGCTGGCTTGTTCAAATAGTCATCGTTTCTATATAAAGCTAGTGCATGCCCTGTGAAATCTTGAGTGTTTTTATCCAGACCAAACTTATCATAGAGAGCTAGCATATTTTGAGTATTGGGATCAAAATCTTTCCAAGTTTTGGGATCATCATTTTGAAAATCTTGTACATAAATCAAAAAGTTTCGGAAGCGTCTTTTCTCAAACATTCCCATGAGGTCTGAAGCTAAAGCTTCTTTTTGATCCACTGGAACCTAAATACATAATATAATAATGATTTGCAAACTGCTATGAGCTGGAAGATACATTCATTTATATCTTATAATGAAGCTTTGATAACAAATCGTTACTCTTTTAAATGATACTTAAACAACAAAAATTATACTTAAAGACGATTTTACTTCTAATAGAATTAATTTAAAATCGTAGTTTTCCCGAAATATCCCATAAGTTGACTTAGATCTATCCTGGAGAGCTTTCGCACTAGTGCAGATATAATTTTATGACTGAATTAATCAAATGACAACTTATTGCATTGAAAGTGAGGATGAAATGACATTAGGATATCTTCTTACCTTCGCAATTTGCCCCCTTTATAGACATAGCTGCCTTCAACAGATTTGAACTCCAGATACCTGGTGACTCCAGTATGGATTAACAGTTTTACCAATGACCCATTTGCCATCAGAAATTTAGGAATGAGATCAACGTTCCAGTCACGGCCACGTCCGTAAGACTCATCTGGAGCTGGCGCCCCAAATTTAGAAAACAATTCTTCAAGTGGACAAATGGAGGCTGATTCGCCACCGTAATATTTGTTTCGATCGACATGTAACACCTTTTTCCCAGATACCGAGAGCATTCCACTAATAATACATTCTTTCAAACCGGTACCGAGAACAATGGCGTCGTATTCTTCATCCATATTTCTGATCAAAGGATTAACAAAGCCACAAATTAACAAGACCAATTTGCCTATAAAGTGAACAGTAGGTTTTACACTCTCACTAATGATTAATTTCGCCTCCCAAATGATTAAGATGACAAGCACAGATGACAAGTCAACGATAAAACACGAACACAGTTTGCAGTGTTAGCCACAGAACATAAATATAGCATAGAATTCAAATCATAGAATTTTAAGTAAAAAGGATTAACACAGGTCACAGACTCAGATCAATAAAAAAACAAATAACGTGCGTTCAAAAAAATTCGTGGTCAAGTAGGTCTGGAGTGGGACTGGAACCAAAGAACTTTATGCATTCATTCTTCATGGACCTGTAAGTAGAGCACTAGAAAGATAGGTATGCCAGACAGGCTGACTGGGTCCAACCATAGACTCGAAAATTACAGATCACTCGCAAATTTTCATCGCCATCTATCGGGGTTATGCACCAACAGCATGCCGATTACAGGATTAAAACCTCATTTGATTACAGTTTTCATTTATTCGATTACAGATTTCATTTCATTCGAATTGTTCTGTAATTTTCGAGTCTGTGGTTGGACCCAGCATGGCTGTCTGTCTTTTATGGTATTGTCCGTTCACGAAAGGTTGAGCCGTCGGCTGGCCATGGAAATTTGGCATACTCGACTGTGTATATTAGAATTTAGGTTATGTTCTTGTCAGATTGATACGCAATGTTGTCAATATTGCATAGAGTTGCCTGATAACTCGCAATCTCGTCGTACGAGGCTGGTTACATTCGGCAACGTTGACTTATTTTACGTTATGACAGCAAATACTGCCAACTTCAGATGAATAAAAAAACGCCTACTATGTGCTCAACAGCTCAACCTTTCGTGAACGGACTATAGTTACATCGCCAAAATTCGCCTCTGTGGTTTTGAGACAGCTGCCACAATCAAAAAAGACTGAGGTTATGTTTATAATATTTTTTAAGGTTTGATTTGTTTTTAAAAAATTAATTAAATAACCAATGTCTCGCGAAAAAAATGACATCTGCTTCTCTTGTAAATTAACAACGATAACTACTTTGGGTGGTATTGGTGGATATTTAATATATCAGGAATGAAAAGTAAAACCAAAACATATTTATTTCTAGGCGCTGGTAGGTAAATAAACACTTTGGCTACGTCCACATTGGCAGGAGGCTTGCTTAGCGCCTAGCGATTCATCTAACTAGTAACTCAGTAAAACAAACATTCTGAAATGTAAGCGATGTGCCGCACTACTTGCATGGTCCTAGCTGGACGCTTAGCGACTATAAACGCAACACAACGCTCTAAGCAAGCCTCCTGCCTATGCGGACGTAGCCTTCTGGTTTTGAAGTGAAATTAATGCCAGCAAAATACTATATGTTTCATCCTAGGTACAATTTGTCTGGGAATACGAGAAATATTTGAAGGTATATCTTACAAGAACAAAGGAACAGAAAACTTTCCAAAATAACTGCTGAATCCAGGTTGTAAAAAGATTTCTGAATTGTTCTAAAGAACAGTAAGAGAATATTCAGATGAGGTGAAAGAAGAATTAAAATGAGCACACTAGAATTAATATGTTAAATATACAACTGAATGAAAAATTTCATTAATTAAGTATGTATATTGCTAAACTGAATTATAATTAATTTTATTGAAGCTCAATGAAAGCTGTACAGGATTTTTTAAAATTTTGGATAAAGAGATGTTTGCTAAGGAATTTACTGTAAAGGATGAAATAAAATATTATAAAATAATTTTTTATTGCTATCCTTGCTTGAAGTTTATAGTACAAAGTTATATATCAATATTGCCAAAAAAGTAAGGATTATTCAAATTTCCTACATCAATAATAAATATTTTCATTAAACTAAAAAACATGAACAATATACATAAAACTCACTCACTTAATATTATGAACGATATCTTTCAGCATAGAAAAGTTTTTAGCAACAGAAGGTGCAGAACGTATTCCGTTGTGTACAACTTTTTCTTTCACAATTTTCTTCAACTTCTTTTCCCCTATGGTCTTGTCAGGCGTTTTCAAGCCATGTTTTAGCACTTGATGATCAAACCAACAGAGCATGATTGTCAAACTTCATTGAGCAATGATTGCATTGCCTTTCACATTTATAAATACTGCTGTTCGATGCTTATTAGGAGTAAGTTTGATTGTAGGTGGTTTTAAGGTATTTTCTTTGATTGGACCCTCTGGTGCGATTGTATTTTGTGAAAATTCATTGGAATTATTACTCTTGATAGGCAATGTACTAACTTTAGGTAACTGCATGCTATTTTTGACAGGAGGAACCAATTGTTTACTTTTAATTGGAACTGTGGACATTCTTGTACTTTTATTATATGTAAAAGAAGGTTTAGTAATCTTCGAAGGTAAGATTGACTGCCTTGTGGGAATTTTCCCAGGTGCTTTAGAAACCATTGAAATTCTGGAAGCTGATACTGATGATTTACCCAAGCAAGAATTAGGAGCCTTATCTTTCATCGTTACTTCTTTTGATTGATTAGGCTTAATCGTTGGTGGTGCCTTAGCATGAGACTTTTTGTGCAAATTCAAATTGGCACTTGTTGAGAACTTCTGCTGGCAAATATCGCAAATTAATATGGTTTTTGAAACACAGTTATGTCGGCTTTGCAAGAACTTGTTGATGAATTTCATTTTACATTTTTCACATTCATATTTATACTCAAATACTTTTTTTGATGTTGTTTCATCAGGAATTGGATTGACTCTGCTCTGAACATCAAAGTCTATTTTTTCATTAATTGAATTTTTTTGTATGTTTGTAGACCCTGCCTTAGAACATACACTTTTTGTGGACTCTTGTGCAACATTGACATTTTTGGCACTGTTTTTTCTGATACTGCTTTATCTGCAAAGTCATTTTTCACATCAGTTCCCATTCTAATAACTTGCAAAGTAGAGGTAACACTTTCAACGTCACTATCTAGACGACTTATTTTGGGTGGAGAATTGGGATAAGAATCTTTTTTTTCATGAGATGTTTTACTTTTTGGAGGTCTGCCACGTTTCCCCTTTATCGCGGTTTTAGCTTCATTTCCTGATTTTTTATTTTCTGTAGTTTCCATTTCTACTACTCCAATATCGGAATCATCGGTATCACTGATTTCAATTTCGATCAATTTGTTTTTCTCATTACTTCTCTTTTTCTTCATATTATCATTGCACATTTCATCACCAGAATCAAGAAGTTCAACATATTCAGTAACAGGAAGGTATTTTCTTTCCTCAGCACTTATTGGCTCAACAAAACCATTTGAAGATACAATCATCTGAAAACAAAAACTTTATGACAATGTGTATTGACTTAGTACGCCAAGCAACAGAGCTACAAATGATTAGTTTTTTGACAAAAATACTACCTGGAAACCACCTGTGCCATTCCGTGCAGGACAGTCCGTAGTTTATTCCCACCATGTCTTCAACACGAAAATGCCATTTTTTTATTTGTTATTAACAATAAACAACAAAAATTCCCGTAAAGAATTACTTTGTGAAGAGAATGATGGGTCAAACGATCTGATCGAATAATTAAAACTGGAGAAAAGCGGAAAAAAACGGAAAATTACGTGTTTTTTCTTTTAACTCATAACTCTGCCATTTTGCAATATTAAGAACTGAAACTTCATACGATAGTAGCTATTGACGTGCAAATCACATGTGCCAAAAATTGGATTCGGTCGGATAAATAGTTTTCACATAATTCCCATTTGAATTTTTTTTGGACATATTTTCGCGGAAAGCTGGATGCGTTTGAGGTCGTCCGATTGAAATTAAAAAAATTGATTTGGAAAGAAGACGTGATCAATAACAAAACGTCTATTCTGATTTTTTAATAAAACGCGTTTAAGTGTGTTAAAAACTAGTGAGAACATGAGAGAAAACGACCGACAAAGCGAGAGTGGTTTTTGATACTGATCACGTCTTCTTTCCAAATCAATTTTTTTAATTTCAATCGGATGAACTCAAACGCATCCAGCTTTCCGCGAAAATATGTCCAAAAAAAATTCAAATGGGAATTATGTGGAAACTATTTATCCGACCGATTCCAATTTTGGCACATATGATTTGCACGTCAATAGCTACTATCGTGTCAAGTTTCAGTTCTTAATATTGCAAAATGGCAGAGTTATGAGTAAAAGAAAAAACACGCAATTTTCCGGTTTTTTCCGCTTTTCTCCAGTTTTGATTATTCGATCGGATCGTTTGACCCATCGTTCTCTTCACAATGTAATTCTCTACAATTCATCCCATTGCAACGTTATCACTGCATCAATAGTTTCCATTTTGCAACGAAAAAAACTAAAAAGAACGGTGATTTTTGTTGTTTTTTGTTAATAACAAATAAAAAAATGGCATTTTCGTGTTGAGGACATGGTGGGAATAAACTACATAGTGTCCTGCTTGGAATGGCACAGGTGGTTTCCAGGTAGTATTTTTGTCAAGGAAATATCTCTATTGCTTGGCCTATAGATGTTTATATTAAAAGTGAAGGTGGGTTCCCTGTTTCACTTTTGTTTCAGACAAGATTTGAGATTTGGAAAACTTCACTTTCCTGCCATTAGGGTGCGCTGTGTAAAAATATCTGACAGCAGTAGAATTGGAATATTATTCTTCTATTGTCAAAGTATTGTGTCTGAGTCAACTTGAAAATTTCATTTGACATGAAAACAATGTAAACGACATTATGTAGGGAGGATAAAATGAAGTTTTCCAAATCGCATTCAAAGTGGACAATGTCTGTTTATTGCTAAATTTCATCTTACAGTGTTTCATGTATAAGTGATCCACCATTACTTTTAAAAATCCAATCATAGACGAAGAACACAAAGCCTGATTTTTTTAAATTAAAAATGTATAAATAACTTAGAGAATAACAGGTTTTTTAAATCCAATCAATACCTTGAAAGTTATTCAATTTATTTAATATTTTCAGAAATGAGAAATAGTTATTGAATTAACAAGGTAATTGGTTCAAGATATTCTCTCGCGACGATCCTAATATGAATTGCGTATAAAACTATTGATAGAAATACATTCTCACTTTGCACCAGACTTACATTTGACATAATAAAATTTCTATGTTCCAGTAGAGTTTTGACATTTCTCTAGTGCTTCTGAATACTTTGTGTATGATTGCCATGAGGATTGCACATTAATATAGCATAAATTAATGGGCCATTAATGTTAAATTTCGAAACACATTAAAATCACCTTTTATTTTGGGGTCGGCAGAAAAAAAATGCATTGAATAATTAATTTTTTGAATATTTCTCAAAGATCAGAAAAAGTGTTAATATTAATCTGGTATTAAACAACTCTCGAATCAACAGAATTGGCGACTTGAAATTTTCAGGTTAGGTTTGGAGCCTTGATATCTTAAATTGAGTACATTTGAACACAACAAATTTCAATTGCGCAGTAGTTGTTATTTTTATCATATATTGAGAAAATTTTTTTTAACCTACCTCCTTGACTACAATGTCTTCATCAGGATGTTTAACAGGCTTTATTTGTTGTTTTCTTGGCAGTCTACCTTTACGTTCTGGCACTTGTGGAATGGTGGTAGAATTGATGAAATTCATGAACTGGCGAGCCTCCTTAGCTTGTTTAGTACGGCAATATACGTCAAGTGGTTTTGTTTCTTTGGTACGTGAAACAGATGTGGTGCATAACTTCTGTTGTGCACAACCATCTTCTGCAGTAAGATGATCGGTTTCCTTCAATACTTGAGCTGGTTGATTGCATTTCAATAAACTCCTCGAATTCGGTTTGGTGAAGCTAATGGATGGTTTTGAATATGAAAAATACATTAAAAATGAACGGACAAAAAAAGAATTCATATATTTCAAGGTAAATACAGTAGAGACTTGATAATCCGGAGAACGATAATTCGGATATTTACTAGTCCGGATTGACGTCAAGATTGTATTACGTCCTTATAATCCGGATTGCAAGACTCAATAATCCGAATTTCCAATCGTTGCATAAGTGGTTTACGGTTCTAACTTGTCGTTACTCAATTTCTATGACGACGATCGGGCGTTCTTTTGGTATATAATAGTGTACAATGGTTTGAGACAAAAAAAGTCAGACAAGAATAATTAATTAGTGAAATGGAATGGAATGTTTCTACCTCCAAACCATACAGCTTTGATACAGCATATGGATCATAATGATATTAAATTAACAAAACTGAAATACCGAAAAGGCCTTTTAGCACATATTTTTTCGATCTTTGAAGACAGGGATAATGTTAGCAAATGCATTTAGAGCATAGATCAATTCGATGCAGTCTGTTTTTTCCATAACTCATGGCAATAGGCGACTGGACTGATATTGAATATTGGACTTTTAACTACTTCACCGTGTTGCTATAGACCCTAATTGATTTTTGCATTCCATCAAAAGTATTATCGATGCAAGTTGTGAGTTTATTGTTTGTTAGAAATTGTGAAAATTCAGAACCAAATTCAAACAAGCCATGTCATGGCGCCAATTTGCATTCAACTGACGTCACTTGTTAAACTGTCTCCTTATTGGTTAGTTCATGTTCCATTTCTTTTCTACTCAACATTGTTGACAATTGACACGATTGTCTTGTCACGTCGTCACGTGTAAGTTGTAAGTTTGATTTTATAAGTGATTATTTTCTCGTTCATTCCTGTTTGTTTTCGGTGATCGTCCGTTGAAATAATTCAAATAAGTTTTGTAACTTCGGTTCGTTGACTGATTTATCATGGAAGCTGGATTCGAGAAGGCAACAAATCAAACCTGCCGACAGTTGATGCTACAATGGTTTTTGAATATTACAAATCAAATGCAGATTTCTCCAGTGCTGAGATAAAGAATGCAAAAGCCTGTTATTCAGCTTCTGAAAGATATAAAGGAGAAAGCTATTGTTCAGCATTCTTTTTCCCTTACAGTAGAAAACGTAAAATATCTAATTATTCCAACTAATATATTTGTTTTATGATTTCGATAAAAAAGCCTATATTTATTACAACCGTTATTTTAAATTGCATCTTTACTAAATTGTAAGACGCGGTATTCCGGATTCCTCATTAATCCGGATCATCCCTTGCATTAATTGATCCGGATTATCGAGTCTCTACTGTAAAATGTAATTAACTAATAAAAAATACAAACCTCTCAATGTCCATCACAGTTAAATTTTCCTTTTCTGGAAATGTTTGAACATAAAGAATCTTAGGCTCAGAGTTGATAAAATCTTTCAGAAGACTCTTGTGGATGGTTTTTTGAGTATATTGGTTTTAGGATGATGATCCGTTGTTTCCTTGAGAATAGAATGCATGCCTTGATCATAAATATTCTCCGTATCATCAGTAACACTGTCCAAGATATGGTAGAATTCTTTTTGCTGGTTGTTTTCCTCTACATTTTCATTTATTATAAGCCGATTGGCGTCAACAATATGGTTTTCCTCTAAAAATAGCTGCTCAAAATGTTTCTCCTCTATGGTTTCTTCATACAGCTCCTCTTCTTGTAAATAATGCTGTATATCAATAATGTTGTTCTCATTATCTTCCATTTCTAATATATTGTTAGAAAATTCTTCTACTTTAGGTCTGACAGGAGGAACTTCCATGAAATTCTGAGTTTCAACAATATTTTGTTTTGCAGTTCCCAGTTGAGAACTTCTGTCAAATAATTCTTCAGGTTCTTTTTTTATTGCATTTTGAAGGAAGTCTCATTGTTAGAAATGATACTCAGTTCTGTCATGTGAAAAATCATAGTTAAATCAAGTCAAAAATATCAATATTGAATCATAGACAAACTAAAAAATTAGATGAGCCACTCGTATATTCCGCGCCATCTGTCGGAGGAGGAGACTAATAAACGAAAAAATTATTTTCAATTTGATAGTCAGATGTCGTTACATTCATGGAAATCCTATCGAGAAAATAGTAAGTACGTAAAATCATTATTATCAAAAAACCTTTGAATTGTCAACTGAGACAAGGAGTGGTTTGACACGTTCTTTTGAAATATAATAAATTTCAATATGCCTGCAAGAGTGAAGACGTGCTGTTTTATTGGATGTGAAAATCGAGATGCAAGAAGGTAATTATAAAATATATATGTATATTCTGTTACCTATAACAATTAAGATAGTTTTCAAAAAAGTTTTTCATGTATTGAATAAGTTTAGTCGGTAAATACTCATATTTTGTATTATTGAATTCATTATTGTTAGTTTTGAAAATGTTTTCAATGCAATTATTAGTTTATTAATTAGATATTTATGAAATAAATCTGTATTTTCAATTGGTGATACCTATTTCAGTTAATAAATTTTTATTCTATCCAGAATTTGATTATGGATCCTCATTTCTCGATTCCAAAAGAAAATCAGATGAAAGTTCGTTGCAGGTATTATTTCATGAGAATAAATTTCCTCACTCATCGATAACTTGCACGAATCCATTTCTGATTTCCTTTTGGAAATTGAATTTCAAAAAACTTTTTGCCTCTTGTATATGGGTGTAGCTACCTATTCAAAAGGTGCACTACAGAATTCTTTTTGAGGCAACTTTACGATACAGATTCCTTTTTCAATTGAGCTTTTTTCACGAATTAGTAATGTTGTACAAAAACAGATGGCGTTGAAGCTTGTTCTACTAGTGTCTCATCTATTCTCTGTTTAGTTAGTCTATGTATTGAATGATATCTTACCCTCTATATTTTCATTAATGTCTTCATCTGCCATTTCATTGTTTTTGGTTGAGTTGACATCTTCTGAGTTATGGGAAATGAATTCTTCGTTTCTGATCACAAAGTTGTCATTTGATTGTAATACATCATTAGAAGAACAATTCCCTTGTGATGCAACCATTTGTTCTTCATAATCTAATGGCAATAGTTGTATAGTTTCAAGTAGTGGAACTAATTCCCCATTAATATTTTCACTGCAAAACAATTCTTATAGAATTATAGAATTGAAAAATTGTATTTAACATGATCTTTGTGTGATATGGTTTATCAATTTGAATAAAATACAGGTCTGATCTAAATTATCATATTATAAGAGAAGTTTATACCTATACTGAATTTGATATTTTTGAAGGTTGCCATCTTCATCTTCACCCACTTGTACACCATAAATTTCATTAGTACCATCTACGGTAAATATGAAAGGTTCATTTGTCTCCTCCGTAGATAGTAGCCCTGCCACATTGTGTTCTTCAATTTGGTCATTACTTAAGGTAACATTCATCTCTTGTAAGGTCAAGTCCTGGCTCAAAACAGACAAATATCTACTGTTGTCACATTCATCCTCGTTGGCTGTTATATAGCCACTTAGGCTATCGGATAAAGTTAAATTTGCATCTGAATAATCCATAATTGTGTTGATAAAAAAGTCTGCAACAAAATGCCAATAATTAATTCACTATAATCAATATATAATTAATTACTCACCTTAAGCTAATCGAGACGTGTTGAATATAACGTCTTTATCCAACATACATTTAAAATACAGATTCAAAACTCTAATTTACACAATTAATTAGAACTTTACCCACAGAACATAGAATTTAACGATTTCGGATTTAACCTGTGGGGAATCATTTTTCGGTTGAGTTTGAGTGTTTTGACAGCCACCACAGAACAGTGATCTGAGTGATCACAGAAAAGTGTTCTAAAGTGTCAGCACTGTCAAGTGTCGTTTCGTTTGACGTTAATTTTAATTGAAATTGACTTTCCCAAATTCTCATAGGAATTTCACCCCCTTGTTTTTTGAATTTTTGGGGCGATTTCGAAAACAGAAACAAAAATGGAGTGGCTCTTTGGTAAAAAATTAACCCCTGAAGAAATGTTACGTAAAAACCAACGAGCTTTGAATAAAGCAATGAGAGATTTGGACGAGAGAAAAACAAAAGATGGAACAGCAAGAAAAGAAAATTATTATGGATATCAAAAAATTAGCTAAGGAAGGTCAAATGGTAAAAATAATGATAATGTAAATTTCTCAAATTTAATAATTTCTCGTGATACTCAGGATGCTGTCAAAATCATGGCAAAAGATCTAGTCAGGACTAGGAGGTATGTGAAAAAGTTCATGATGATGAAAGCTAATATTCAAGCAGTGTCTCTAAAAATTCAGACGCTCAGATCACAAAATACAATGGCTGAAGCTATGAAAGGCGTCACTCGTGCTATGGCTAGTATGAATAGACAACTTAATTTGCCCCAAATCCAAAGAATACTTCAAGAATTTGAGAAGCAGTCGGAAATTATGGACATGAAGGAAGAAGTAATGAATGACGCTATTGATGACGCGATGGAAGACGATGGAGATGAAGAAGAAAGGTGAATAATATTTAATCTAGGGATGGCTGATACCATATTTTATTGGTCATAGTACTGGACCGTGACTGAGACGTATCTATACTCCGATCACGAAAGGTTGAGCCGTCAGTTGGCCATGGAAATTTGGCATATTCCACTGTGTATATTAAATTTTAGGTTATGTTCTTTATTTTCTTGCCAGATTGATACGCAATGTTGTCAATTTTGCATAGAGTTCTCTGATAACTCGCAAGCTCGTCGGCAAGGCCGAGTACATTTGGCAACGTTGACTTTATTTTACTCTATGACAGTAAATACTGCCAACTTCAGATAAATAAAGAAACGCCTACTATGTGCTCAACCTTTCGTGAACGGACTATATCACAAATACCTGTTCCAAAATACTAGTCGTACCAAATTCAGCTTTTGATCTCAATGTTCCACGTACCTGAGTTACTGTTATTCCAAAAATTGCGCCTAGCTTTACAGTTATAGCGAGAATATCTGTCACTGATCCGATATTTCTTGGGAATATTGGAAATACTCCAGAAGTTGTAAATCTATATCTTTCTTCAGATGCTTTTGTATCTCAAATACAGTAGAGACTCGATAGTCCGGATCAATTAATGCAAGGGATGATCCGGATTAATGAGGAATCCGGAATACTGCGTCTTACGATTCAGTAAAGATGCAATTTAAAAAAACGGTTGAAATAAATATAGGCTTTATTATCGAAACCATAAAACAAATATATTATTTGGAATAATTAGATATTTTACGTTTTCTACTGTAAGGGAAAAAGAATGCTGAATAATAGCTTTCTCCTGTATATCTTTCAGAAGTTGAATATCAGTAATTGCCATGAGTTATGGAATAAACAGACTGCATCGAATTGATCTATGCTCTAAATGCATTTGCTAACATTATCCCCGTCTTCGAGAATCAAAAAAATATGTGCTAAAAGGCCTTTTCGGTATTTCAGTTTTGTTAATTTAATATCATTATGATCCATATGCTGTATCAAAGCTGTATGGTTTGGAGGTAGAAACATTCCATTCCATTTCACTAATTAATTATTCTTGTCTGACTTTTATTGTCTTATACCATTGTGCACTATTATATACCAAAAGAACGCCCGATCGTCGTCATAGAAATTGAGTTACGACAAGTTAGAACCGTAAACCACGTATGCAACGATCGGAAATTCGGATTATTGAGTCTTGCAATCCGGATTATAAGGACATAATACAATCTTGACTTCAATCCGGACTAGTAAATATTTGGATTATTGTTCTCCGAATTATCGAGTCTCTACTGTAATTTGTTTTAATTAGATAGATGCCACAGACCTGAAAAATTCAAATCAGAAGTTCTTGATTTCTGTTGGAAAGTGTAGTGTTTACAAAAAGTATATTTTTGATCTGGAATTCTTGATCAATGATCTTAACCAAGCCGTTTTTGATAATTTTTCACCGAATATCGTCATTTTACTACGCTAATCTTGCTCAAAAACTAATGCCTCAAAATAATGTTGAAAATAACCACAAGTTCGATAAACAATTATATACTTCAAAAACACTGAATTTATTACAAATTGACTGTTCCATTATCGTTATATTTTTCATACGGGATTTAAAATCCAAATGAAAATCTGAAATGACGATTGAAAATTTACTCCTTGTCATTGTAAACCTACAATAGCGCCATTTACATATTATCAATCCATACTAATCCATACTATCCATACTAATATTATAAATGCGAAAGTAACTCTGTCTGTCTGTTACTCTTTCACGCCTAAACGGCTGAACGGATTTTGATGAAATTTGGTATGGTGATAGATGATAACCTAGAAATGGTCATAGGCTATAAATAATCACGCCATCGTTCTTAGGGGGTAGGAAGTAGGCAGATAACTAAATTGAGTTAGTGATTTTTAGTCGTTTTTGTTGGGACTTTTGCTCTTTCACGTCTAAACGGCTGAACAGATTTTGATGAAATTCAGTAAGGTAATAGATGGTTACCTAAAAACGGATATAAGATCGAAATGATCACGTCATCGGACTTAGGGGGTAGGAAGTAGGCAGAAAAATGAATTGAGTTAGTGATTTTTTTATGGTTTTTGCTGGGAGTTTTGCTCTATCACGACTAAACGGCTGAACGGATTTTGATGAAATTTAGTTAGGTGATAGATAGAGTAACCTAGAAAAGGATATGGGCTATTAATATTCATGCTATCGTACTTAAGGGTTAGGCAGTAGGCAGGAAAACTAACTAAGTTAGTGATTTTTAATCGTTTGTTTCAAAAGTTTACCTCATTCACGCCTTAACGTCTGAACGGATTTTACAAGACTTGGTTAATATAAAGATAGGATCCTAGGCACGGATACAGGCTACTTTTTACGGCGGGAAAATACCTCATTCCCGCGGAAATCTAGCGTGTCAAGAAGCGCATGACGCCATAGCTACTGAAATGATTTTGATGTTTTTTTTTAACCGAGTGTTACTAAGACTTCAAGTTAGTATTTGATCACTTTTCTAACTTAGAGGGTCGGTAGACACCATAATTTAGGGAATTTATGATAAAATATTGATGCAACTGTCTTTATTTAACAGTTTTACTTGGATCGAATTACCGTGCGAAGCCGGGGCGGGTCGCTAGTAGTCTATAAGTCGTAACGCTGTAACATGTCTCATTATGATAATACTCAAATTTGAAAGTGAGAACAGATTATTTCAGGTACGTTGGTAACAAATGTAACATGTAGTCCTTACTACTTGGAACAGGTATTATTTAAAACCCATACTTGTTGCAACTGTTCCACAACCGATACCAGTTAAGTCACTACACTCGGTCATCCCAATTCAAGCTTGAAGAATTTCTATTCTTTCAAGAATAGAATTGTTATAAGATTGATTCCATTAATTTTCAGTGATGCTGTTGTGAGTCAAGTTTTGGATGAATTAGGCTTACAACTGACAGATCAGCTGTCAAATTTGCCAGATGCAAGTGGTGCTGTACCTGCAACAGGTCAAAAACATCATGTACCGGCTGCAGCAGTGTCAGGAGGAGGTGGAGGTAGTGTTTCAGATATTGATGCAGATCTACAAGCTAGACTAGATAACCTGAGGAGGGAATAGTATATAGAGCAAGTAAAAAAATGCTTATTTTTATAAAATAATGGCTTTAAATATTACCTTGAAAATTAATATTTTTTTTTAATAGTAACACTAATGTTTTATGCATAAATAAGTTTTAAAATAAATTAGTCCATTAAGTTAAAACAACATGATATAAATTACAAAAACTGAAATTAAATATATTCTCTTGTTACAATGCTGTTCATACCCTTACCTGGTTCGATTCGATCTATGCGTTTTTAGGACAAAAGAACGAAATGTTAATTTTTAAACAATTCACATCTGTTGAGTATTACATTTTACATAAAAGGTTTTCCTTTTAAGTTGGCCTATTAGACAATTTGGAGAACTAGTGAATATTTCGTTCTGAAATTTCAGGTAGAGCCTTGAGGATGAAGGAACTCTTTGCCTAAAATAGTTTCGGGTCGACAGTGTTGCCACGTCTATCTCAAACGCATATCTACTTTCTTATTTCAAATGGAACTATAGTCCGTTCACGAAAGTTTGAGCCGTCGGTTGGCCATGACAATTTATTATGTATCGATTTTATACCAAATTCGCAGTATAATCTACAAAAAAAATTCTCTGTCGTGCACTGTTGCCAAGCTATGCACAAATTCTTGAAATTTTTGACATCTACATTGCTAATTTGAAAATCCAATGTCTCATAGTAGAAAATCTATGCATTCATTTGGTACATTCAGTATTTGATACATAGTAAGGTTCTTCGCAACCACATACATATTTATTTTACAGCATTCGATTCTAAATAAAAAATGAATGGCAGTCTCCTCTCACAATAATTATTTATTTTGGATAGTTTTCGAATGAAATGAAAATACTGAAATTCTTCAGTATTTATAGTCATGATCTATGGTCGTGTTTACGATGAAATGGCCCTATGACTATGGGGTAAATTATTGAAGTACATTCTATGTTTGAAATGGGGGAATAACTGTACATACTCTTACCTCGCTGATCGCTGACCAGAGCATGTGGTATGGTCGCACTTGGGGGAAGGGGTATACCATTATGCGATTTCATGGTTCGATGGACATTCCCCTTATTCACTCTTACTATAGTTCTAGAGCGATGATACCATATTTCAGACAGTTCGGAATTATTAGTTTTTGCCTAGTTTGACATTGGGGACATCAAAATATACAGGGTGTTCGGGGAATAACCGTACATACTCTTACCAGAGATAGAGTTGCACTAGCTGACTACTGATTGACTATAAAAAATTAATTTCTGGATTTCCCTAGAATACTACAGGGTGTTTTTCCAACTTCATGGAAATACTTAGACCATCATAAAATCCAAACTTATTGACGGATATTATTGAAACTTGGGAGGTTATTGGCACATACCTAGGTCGAGTCAGAAAGACATCAATTATTTCATTATTCCAGGGCTGGACTCATTAATCCTCATTTGAAGTGTTCAGGGTAAAAAAAATACTTTGTATTTCGAATTACGAATAATTGATTCGCTTTTTAGAAAGAAGCAAAATTATGCTTCAATTTGTGGTAAATCGCTTAAAGTTGTCACATCAACAATTATTTTTTATGAATTTTTGAATATGGAAAAAGTTCGAAAAATTGAATTTATTTACCTGAACAGGACTTAGGCACCTTGTGGAGGTCGAAAATAAATAATAAATTTTCTTTAAAAAGTCACTGAAGGTGAGGAAGACTATAATAATTTGTTGATATACTGGGTGGCCAACCTAGACGCGAATCTCATTGCGATGAAGGGAATGAAGGTATATTGCGAAAAAAAACTATTGGCGACATGTATAGGGTGTACATAAGTATATTTCAAAATTATTCGTATATATACCGGGTGTTCGACAACAATG
The DNA here is from genome assembly GCA_013421045.1 of Propylea japonica. NCBI lineage: Eukaryota > Metazoa > Arthropoda > Insecta > Coleoptera > Coccinellidae > Propylea > Propylea japonica. The sequence continues at coordinate 80,946,857 of CM024242.1, read as the reverse complement.
ATATAGACCAAAGTGACACTTCTTCCAATGAACACGCAGTATACATACGAATAATTTTGAAATATGCTTATGTATACCCTATACATGTCGCCAACTCGCCAATAGTTTTTTTCGCAATATACCTTCATTCACTCTATCGCAATGAGATCCGCTTCTAGGGTGGCCACCCAGTATATCAACAAATTATTATAGTCTTCCTCACCTTCAGTGACTTTTTAAAGAAAATTTATTATTTATTTTTGACCTCCACAAGGTGACTAAGTGTCAGTTGCAGGAACGTCCATTAAAATTTAAAGGTCCATTAAACTCTTAATCCTCCATTATTACAAGGAACTAATGGAGGATTAAGGGTTTAATGGACCTTTAAATTTTAATGGACGTTCCTCAAACTGAGCATAAGTCCTGTTCAGGCAAATAAATTCAATTTTTCGAACTTTTTCCAAATTCAAAAATTCATAAAAAAATAATTGTTGATGTGACAACTTTAATCGATACCACAAATTGAAGCATAATTTCGCTTCTTTCTAAAAAGCGAATCAATTATTCGTAATTCGAAATACAAAGTGTTTTTTTACCCTGAACACTTTAAATGAGGATTAATGAGTCCAACTCTGGAATAATACAATAATTGATATCTTTCTGACTCGACCTAGGTATGTACCAATAACTTCCCAAGTTTCAATAATATCCGTCAATAAGTTTGGATTTTATGATGGTCTAAGTATTTCCATGAAGTTGGAAAAACACCCTGTAGTTTTCTAAGGAAGCCTAGAAATTAATTTTTTATAGTCAATCAGTAGTCAGCTAGTGCAACTCTACCTCTGGTAAGAGTATGTACGGTTATTCCCCGGACACCCTGTATATTTTGATGCCCAATGTCAAACTAGGCAAAAACTAATAATTCCGAACTGTCTGAAATATGGTATCATCGCTCTACAATACTTTATAGTAAGAGTGAATAAGGGGAATGTCCATCGAACCATGAAATCGCATAATGGTATACCCCTTCCCCCTTGTGCGACCATACCACATGGTCTGGTCAGCGGCGATCAGCGAGAGTACCATCAACCAGACTATGAATCCATTGAACTTCTTTCTAGCAGGCGAGTCAACCAGTTTTGCTTTCGCGAGTCGCCCGAAAGCCATTAACAGTTTATTCTGGCTAGATCCAGCGATATTGGAAACATAAAACGCCCTGGAATTTGCCTAGTGATCAGCGTGCGTGTTTCCGGTTACTCAGAAATTTGATATCGATCAAACTTTCGTGCAGTGAACGGTGTACTTTATTTTATTTTGACAGAAAAGTGTTGTGTTCATCTTTTAATTGCAAGGGATTTTCGAATGAATACATTACCTTACTGTATTAGCATCTTTTACGGTAAGTTTGTAAATATGCTCTTCCATCCATATTTTAATGAGTTCTCGTTTGGTATCCCAAGAATAATCTGCTAATTTCTCTCTTAACAGAATTCTACTTTCCCTTGAACTGCGGCGTTTCTCTTTCGTATAATCAGGTGTATTATTGTAAATTCACACAGGAATATTGATGCGAATATCAAATTCTGTTGAAAACAATGAGCTATTTAACAATTTCGTCGCATTCTTCCGAATCAGCTTCTCCAAATATACGAGTATTCTGAGATAATTTGCTTTCCACTTGAAACTTTTTTTGCAACATTATACAGGGTGTTACCTAAACATGCGGCAAAAATTCAGGGGATTGTTCCTTGGACTATTCTAAGGATATTTTGTCCTTTGATGAGATTTGAAAAACCTCTTTGTTTCGAAGATACAGGGGAAACAAAATTTTAGATAATAACATTTTATTATGAAAAATTACATGAAAATTTAACTTAACCTACAAAAACTGTTTGTATAGCGATTCACAATAGAAAAGATAAAATGTTAATTGCTAATACATCACAAAACGAATTCAAATGAAAACCGTGTTCAATCTGTATTCCTTTACCATCTGAACTTATCAATTTTAAGTCAAAAAACTGGCCGTTTTTAGTAAATAATTGGAATGTTGTTAAACAAATTTAAAAATAAATTGTACCTACTTAGTAAACACAGTGCGGTACGCATTTTTATTTAAACTATTATTAATTTCAAAAATATAAAAATGTTGTTCGCCCTGTATCTTCGAAACAAAGAGGTTTTTCAAAAATCATCAAAGGACAAAACATGCTTAAGATAGTCCAAGGAACAACCCCCTGAATTTTTGCCGCATGTTTAGGAAACACCCTGTATAGGTAGGTACATTTTTCTACTCGATGTCCCATTTTTGAGCGCTCGTTCAACTTAAACGAGTGCTATATCGTTTTGCCCAAATGTCTGTAATTTTCGAATTTTGAGCCGAAAATGGTCTCAAACGATAGGGTTAGACTCCCTGATGACGAATTCGTGGTCAAATTCAATTCTGCCCGTGGGGCCGTCCGTTAGCACAATAACTTTCGAAAGGATTGTCCTAGAGACTTGAAATTTTCAGGGTGAGTTTGGTTCCCAAATGGCTCGGTTAAGTTCGTTAACCAGCCAAATCGTACAGGGTGTTCCATAAAATATGGCCATTCAAAATTTTTGTTCCTCAATATCTCAGAAAAAACGAAACCAACCGAAATGAAATTTTGCGGCCAAATGCAAGATGCTCATAATAAGCCTCATGCAAAATTTTGTGGCCATAGTGTGAACAGAACCATAGAAAAATCAATTGGAATATTGAAAAAGAAGAAACTTCAATATTCGATTCGAGTGAAATTTATTTTGTGAAGGAAGACTGATATATTGAATTTTTGTGCAAAATTTCACCGCTATAGTGTAAACAGAACTGATAAACTGAATTTTCATGCAAAATTTTGTGGTCATAGTGTTAACAGAACCATAGAAAATTCAATTAGAATATTGAAAGAGGCATCTTTATAACGTGCGTTCAAAAAAATTCGTGGTCAAGTACCTAAGCTGTGGATTCTATTTTTCCTAAGAGGGGAAAAATAGAATCCACAGCCTACTTGACCACGAATTTTTTGAACGCACGTTATTTTCATAACAGGATATCCGATTCGACTGAAATTTATTATGTGCATAGAGATTGATATACTGAATGTTCATTAAAAATGTCGTGGCCATTGTGTTAACAGAACCATAGAAAATTCAATTGGAATATGAAGAAAATAATTAAGAAGAAGAACTTAATTTCCATAACAGGATAACCGATCTGAAATCCCATATAAAATTCTGAGGTAATAGTCTTATTGCTCCACCAAAGAACGAGCGCTCAAAAGCTCCTGCTCCGGGCTTTTCTTGATTTTTTTTATGAATATTTTAAATAGAAATTTTCTGAACAGACGTACTTCCAAGGTACATGTACGTGGGTATGTAAGTTTCTCTGTTTCTTAAATTCATAAATGACTATTTGAATCAATAGTCAGAATTTCTCGCATTCCAGTCTTATGATTTGACATCCCTCGGCTCATGTAACTATGGTATGAATGATATATCTAAACAGCAAAATATTAATTTCGTCCACAATAAACAAGTTATTTGATTTTTCCCAGAATTCTGACTGGCAAAGTATCAGTGAAGTTGTGTTCACGTCCCCGAAGACCACAAATCTTGTCAAGGCAATAAGACTATTAACTCTAAATTTTATATGGGACTTCAGATTGATACCTTATATACAGGGTGTCCGGGGAATAACTGTACATACTCTTACCAGAGATAGAGTTGCACTAGCTGACTACTGATTGACTATAAAAAATTAATTTCTGGATTTCCCTAGAAAACTACAGGGTGTTTTTCCAACTTCATGGAAATACTTAGACCATCATAAAATCCAAACTTATTGACGGATATTATTGAAACTTGGGGGGTTATTGGCACATGCTAAGGTCGAGTCAGAAATACATCAATTATTTCATTATTCCAGGGCCGGACTCATTAATCTTCATTTAAAGTGTTCAGGGTGAAAAAAACACTTTGTATTTCGAATTACGCATAATTGATTCGCTTTTTAGAAAGAAGCTGAATTAGGCTTCAATTTGTGGTATCGCTTAAAGTTGTCACATCAACAATTATTTTTTTATGAATTTTTGAATTTGGGAAAAGTTCGAAAAATTGAATTTATTTACCTGAACAGGACTTAGTCACCTTGTGGAGGTCGAAAATAAATAATAAATTTTCTTTAAAAAATCACTGAAGGTGGGGAAGACTATAATAATTTGTTGATATACTGGGTGGCCACCCTAGACGCAGATCTCATTGCGATGAAGTTTATGAAGGTATATTGCGAAAAAAATTATTGGCGACATGTATAGGATATACATAAGCCACGAGCTGTAGGCGTTTTTTTGACGTTTTGGCAATTGACTTGTAGATGCCGGGAATTGTGAGGGTCGCTTTCTAGCAGGTATTTGTTGTTTTCAAGAATTCATGGTAATATGAATAATTTTAACTAGATTTTCGGAGATAAGTTGGTTTAAGTGCAAAATGAAAGATTATTTTTGCAACAAAAAATAACTCTGAAACAGTTGGGGGGGGGAGGATTTGAACCCCCAAACCCCCTCCCATGGCTACGCCCTTGGTATTTAATATCTAATTATTCCCTTGTGATTAATGGGCATTATTATGGCCAAGTACAGAGACGTACAATGGACGGATTTCACAATAGTCGCGTATAAAATGAATTAATTGAATGGAGAACAGTTTGATTAAGACACTTCCAAGGATAAGAGAGAGACAAACGATCCTGCCTCTTCTCTTACTCGAAAACCATCTGATCTGTTTAACACTTTAACAAAATACAATCCCTGAAAATTTCAAGTCTCCTTCTCATTCCATCATAAAGTAAGAAATCATTTCCATTCAGAAGCCGCAAAGTGCGTGCTAAATGTGAGCGCAGAAGATCAACGCTCTTTCATTGGAAGTAACAAGCGTAGAAAAATCGTAGATCAAATCGATGGAATCAAATGACTTTCAACAAAGAAGTGAAATTCGTATTCTCTAATTCGTCATTGGTACTAGTAAAATCAATTCGAAGCCTATTGATTTCTACCGTACCTCAACTTGTTCTCATCTACGGACACAACCGATTCTCGATTCTCCAAAATAACTTTCACGCAAAGACGTTAATTATGTTTTCCTCAATCAGGATTACCATTATTGGCCGGTCACTCAAGTCCGTAATGAAATATGGTTTCCTTGAACTTGGCTTAATTGGATACTCAATGAGTTGATTATTAAGTTGAAACTACGGATGATTCTGTAAATTTCTTCGTTAAAAATGGACGATAGTAGGTCAAGCATTTGAAATGGCATTCGCCGAAGAAAGTATTCGACGATATAAAATGCAATAGCTTTTTTAATGTGTCTCTCTTCGTCATAGAGGATGCTATTCTATGTATCCTTCGTTCTATTTGTTCTTGAATAAAATTTCAGGTTCTGCATTTCGTTCGGGGAACTTCGTTTGAAAAAAATGAAAGTTACTTCCGGACTGACCGGAAGTGACACGGTTTTTTATTTCATATAACACCTTGTAAGTTTTTCGTAATTTCTGATTTCTACTCAAAATGACCTTTTCAATGGTGTATTTTACTTGGATTTCATGGAGAAAACGTCAACTGAATTTTCAAATTGGAAGAATTGCAGTATAGTCCGGTCTATTTAGACATTCGAAGTTACATAAAGTCCCAACAAGCTGAATTTCTGTGAAGATGTTCAAAAAATAATTATAAACAATGTCTAAAAGTTCCCCATCATTCCCTGTAAGGAAAAAATTTAATTCAAGGTCAAAGGTCAAAAAAATGAGTTTTTCGCGATTTTCAGCAAAACGGTAAGTTTTATCATAAAAGTACTTCAGACAAAAATTGTAGATCATAAAATTATCTATAAAAAATGTATTAATACTTTTTTTCTTACGAGCCACTGTTCTGAGATATAACGATTCAAAAAGTTATAAAAGTCGTTATCGTCATAATATGCACACGTTTCCACGCCACCTATGAGGTAGTGTAGCTTAATTATAACTTTTTGAATCGTTATATCTCAGAAACGGTGGCTCGTAAGAAAAAAAGGATTGATACATTTTTATAGATAATTTTATGATCTACAATTTTTGTCTGAGGTACTTTTATGATAAAACTTACCGTTTTGCTGAAAATCGCGAAAAACTAATTTTTTGACATTTGACCTCGAATAAAATTTTTTCCTCACAGGGGAATGATGAGGAACTTTTAGACATTGTTATAATTATGTTTTGAACAACTTCACAGAAATTCAGCTTGTTGGGACTTTATGTAACTTCGAATGTCTAAATAGACGGACTAAATGAGGTGTTTTTTACTGAAGAGAAAGCGTTCGCATAATTATTAATATTTCATCGAAAAAGACATTATTGAATTGATTTTCGTTTGAATAATTGAATATCATTTCGAATTTCCAATAGATATCTCGAGCCAAAGCTTTTGCGTCTGATATAAAGCTGAATACAATTTTCTTTCATGAATAAAATATTAAATCAAAACTGTTCCTTGAAGTTCATCACTTTCACTAAGATAACTTTTACTGGGGACTCAATCAGAATATTTCGTTTGTGCTAATCATTCACCCGGAAGATACTGTCCCGTTAGCTGTATAGTGACCTAGTCGAACGAAAAGAAGAGGAATCGATATCTTATGGGATTGTTTGTGAGCTCAGAATCTTCTCGTGATCGTAAAAGGTAGAATGGGAAAGTTAATTGTGGGAAAAACAAGACAGAATAAAGTATAATCTTATTTAAATTCTCATGCACTTTCTGCTACCTATCCTTGAAGTACGGTGGATGTTATATGTGCGTTTGTTGCCATACTTGCATAATTTTTCTATTGTTCCCGTGAACAAGAGCACTTTCGTTTGTATAAATATCTGTTTTTTATTGCAAATTTTTGGGTGGAAGTCGCCTTGTGCAATCAGGATTATTCTATTAGTGAAGAACTCATGATCATATCATATCTAATAAATATAATATACAGGGTGGCCGGACGATTGACGTCCAAAAGAAAAAAACAGGTCCCTCGTCTCATGGGGGTATTCGAATCACCCTCATATATGTTATGCGATTTTTCACGGTTTCCGAGTTATGAATTTTTTTATGAACATTTGAGAATTTTTAACTCGACCAAATTAAAAAAGATATTAAAAAAAAAAGTACAAGAGTTTTCTGATTTTTTTTGTAAATAAATCGCCATGAAATGTACTTTTATACATAAAATACCCAGAATCGTAAATTTGATGAAAATTAAAGAAATGTTGGTCTCAAATGAAAAAGTTACGTATTTTGGATGATGATCTAAATTTTCAAATTTAAATAAAAATGTGAACAGGCTACTTCATGGTTTCTCAGTAGGCTTAAAAACTGCGCTCAACACTCAGCTTTCAGAATCATTAATAAAAAATGGTACTCAACAGTCTACTTTTGCTAGAATTAGCCTTCAAAGTCAGCGAGGTGGAAAAAATCAAAGAACTAGACGTTCACTCAAAAATTATTTTTTGTCATTTTAAGATTTTTCTGATCAAGTTATGATAGAAAATGCTGAAATTTGCTTTAGGAGAAAAGTTTAGGATGAGAAAAAGAAAAAGGTATGGCAATAAATCACACATCATGTAGATAAAAAAATTTATTTATAAAAATTACTATTAAAAAACAATTAATATATAAATTTTGCGAAGGTTGTAGAATGTGTATTGAGGCTGGAGTTAGCCTTTTTGAAAACCTATTGTAAATTTTATAAATAAATTTCTTTTCATCTACATGATGTGTGATTTATTGCCTTTTTCTAATATAAAACGTTTCTTCTAATGCTAATTTTATTAATTTTCAGCATTTTATATCATAACTTGATCAGAAAAATCTTAAAATGGCAAAAAATTAATCTTGAGTAAATGTCTAGTTCTTTGATTTTTTCCACCTCGCTGAATTTGAAGGCTAATTCTAGCAAAAGTAGACTGTTGAGTATCATTTTTTATTAATGATTCTGAAAGCTGAGTGTTGAGCGCAGTTTTTAAACCTACTGAGAAACCAAGATGTTTACATTTTTAATTTAAATTTGAAAATTTAGATCATGATCCAAAATAAAATAAAAAATAAAATAACCCTTTTAAATGCAGGTACTTGATGATGGCTCGATACTCCAATTTTTTGATGTTTACAATTTCGGTGGACATATTTTTTCTTAAATTTATTGCGTAACTCTGGTTAAATTTTTTGACGTTAAACTTTACACTGAAACTTTTAATGAGTTATTGTTCGATGATATGGTATCGCCTTTGTTCAAGGAATGAAAAGGAAAGGAATTTAAACAATGGTATCGCAATATTTCGTTGATACATGGAGCTGGTCTGGGCTAATTAGATATCAATACATCCTCGTTGCTGTTTGGCAGAGCATTCGTACTTTTTCTCTCCATCTTTTGAACTCTTTTGGCTCTCCATCTTAGACTTCCTATATTCTGGAAAAGTAAAATGATTTAGGAAATTGCGATTTTTTCTAATTTTGTAAATTTGTTATTTTCAGATTCTTTATGACCATGGTCGTCGATTACGTTACTCACCAGTATGCCGCTTCCAACATGAGCCTGGACACTTCTTCTGGTAGTTGTGGAAGTCGTGCTAGTAGAGTACGTACGATAAGATTGGTAAGGCCAAGTCACGGAACTCTACCTCCACCTAGTTTCACTTGCCGACATGGGCCTAGCCTTGGGTTTAGTGTCAGAGGAGGAAGAGAACATGGCACTGGATTTTTTGTATCCCATGTGGAACCAGTATCTGAAGCTTGTCGACAGGGATTAAAGGTTTGTTTAGATGTAGGAACATGTTATTGTTGAAATTATGTTGATCTTTTTGCGTACTTGCTTCTAGCGACACTTCGTGCCACAATTTTGTGCAAAATGTCCGTAAGTTTTAAATTTTGAGCTGAGCAAGTTCTCAATAGACTCAGATGAGGAACACGAGGATGAAGAATCCGGGGTCAAAATCAATTCTGTCAGTGGGACCGGCCGTCCGTTAGCACGATAACTTTCGAAGGGCTTACCCTAGAGACTTGAGATTTTCAGAGTGAGTTCGGTTCCCAAATGCCTCGGCCACGTTCGTTAGTCAGCCAAACCATACGAGGTTGTTCCATAAAATATGGCGATTCAAAATTTTTGTTTCTCAATATCTAAGACAAAAAAATGGAACCAATCGAAATGAATTGTTGCTGCCACATACTTACAAGATACTCATTATAAGACTCATGCAACATTTTGCGGCCATAGTGTACACAAAACCATAGAAAGTTCAATTGAAATATAGAAAAGAAGGATATTTATATTTCAATAGTAGGATATTCGATTCGAGTGAAATTTCTTTTGCGAAATGAAGACTGATATACTGAACTTTCATGCAGAATTTTGTGCCCGATTATCAACAGAACCATAGAAAATTCATTTGGATTATTGAAAAGAAAAGAGGAATCTCTATATTTCCATAACAGGATATCCAGTTCGAGTGAAATTTATTTTGTGAATCAAGACTGATATACTAAATTTCATAACGATTAAGTGAGGTTGTGCCTGAAATTGCTCCGCATAACTTCAAAAATCTTCTTTCTTGCTTTCCAGAATGCCTTATAGCTTTCATGGGTAAGAATTATTATACTGTTGACTGCAATAAACCAATTCCTATTGCTACCTTAGCCTTAGCAACGATGATTCACTGTCTGATTCCGATGACGTTTTCTCGCTTTCTTGAGTACGCAACCAGAAACGTAAAAAACCAACAATTATTTCACAATCCGATACATATTCTTTCGATTGCAAAACATCTATTTCTACCTATAGAGACGAATTTCCTGCACCTCCAAAAGGTGCAAGACCTAGCTCCGAATTCAGTACGTTTGGACAACCATTTAACCGTTTACTGATTCACCAAATGAATCGTCAATTATGCCAAAACGTTTAAAGCTGCCCCAAAACATTAAAAATGTGGGTTTCTCAGTAAAATTATCGTTTTTTATTTATCTTTGGTGCCTCCTCCTTCAAATTATAACTATATAAACTGAAAATATTAGATTTGCGGGGAGGGATAACCTCGGTATTTTTCCGTAAATATTGGCTGATTCCTCTACCCTCTGATATTTGCTAAGACTATCACCTCGAAATTTCATTCACAAAAGAAATTTCACTCGAATTAGATATCTTGTTATGAAAATATGAATATTCTGTTGACAATATGACCACAAAATTCTGCCTAACATTCAGTGTATCAATCTCTTTTAATAAAATAAATTTCATTCGAATCAGATATTTCTTTTGAAAATATCAAGTTTCTTCTATTCAATATTCCAATTAAATTTTCTATGGTTCTGTTTACACTATGGATACAAAATTTTGCATGAAGCTTACTACGATCATCTTGCATATGTTCGCTATATTTAATTTCGATAGGTTTCGTTTTGTCGGAGATATTGAGGAACAAAAATTTTGTAAACCAGTACGATTTTGCTGGTTAACAAACTTAACCGCGGCATTTGGGACCCGAACTCATCCTGATAATTACAAGGCTCTAGGACAATCCCTTCGGAAGTTATTGTGCTAACGGACGGCCGGACGGTCCCACTGACAGAATTGAATTTGTCCACGAATTCGGCATCAGAGAGTAGAACCCTATCGTTTGAGACCATTTTCAGCCCAAAATTCGAAAATTACAGACATTTGGGCAAAACGATATAGCACTCGTTTAAGTAGAACGAGTGCTCAAAAACGTGTGACAAAATTATGCAAGCCATAATGAACTATTGTTTCCGTGAAACGAAACGAAGATATGAATTATAGTTCAGATAAAAACGTCCGAGTAGGTAGGTACATCATTGAATAGCAATTTGACAGGGCTGTTAAATGTTTATTGCAAGTTATAAATGGATTTCAAGTCAATCCAGTAGTAGGTTCAGGCAAGATAAAAGAGGCTATTAAAATCATTCGATATTGTATAATACGGAAAACTATAAAAATTTAAATGGAATTTCAGATAAAATTGAATCATTCTTTGCTGGAGCGTATTTTATATTCCCCGACAGCGTAGAATTGCTTCGATGCGATTGAAAATTCGACGAAGAAACTGATTATATGCGTCAGTCTGTTATCGAAATGTCAATACCACTATGACCACGAAGTGTCGGGTTCCCTATTTATACCTTAGAAATTTTTTCCTAAATAACAACACACGCCACTGCCATTAACATCAGATCTTTTTTCGACGTCATCTCACGCTTGTCGCACATCCAAACAACACGCAAAAGTGTATGTGTGTGGGAAATATGAATGCACACGTTTGCTTTACAGCAAACGTGCAGATGATACTTAACTGCGCATTCTTCCTTCTTAGTGAGTGGGCCCCTTTTGACACTCCGTATGATTGCAAACGCTCCTTGGTATGTGACAAACCAAACATTACACAAGATCTGAAGATACTAATTCGGAAGTTATTCAAAAACTAAAATACGAGTATGTAAAAATTTGGCTATTAATCGATCCTCATGAAATTTTGCATAGACATTCATTATATCCATCCTCATTCACAAAACAATTTTTAATCGATTCGAATATATTGTTATGGGAATAAAAAGATTTTTGTTTTCAATATTCCAATTGAGTTTTCTATGGTTCTGTCACCACTTTGGCAACAAAATCTTGCAGGAGGCTTTTGAATGTGGCCGTAAAATTTCATTTCGATTGGTTTCGTTTTGTCTGAGATATTGAGGAACAAAATTTTGAATGACCATATTTTATGGAACACCCTGTACGATTTGGCTGGTTAACGAACTTAACCGCGGCATTTATGAATCGAACTTACCCTGAAAATTTCAAGTCTCTAGGACAGTCCCTTCGAAAGATATCGTGCCAACGGCCGTACGGCCCCACGGACAGAATTGAATTTGTCCATGGTTTAGGCATTAGGGAGTCGAACCCTATCGTTTGAGACCATTTTCGGCTCTAAATTAGCAAATTACAGACATTTGGGCAAAAAAATATAGCACTCGAACGTGTGGTGTGGACGCGAGTAATATTTTTTCTTCTGTTTAAGACAACCCTAAGATATTTGGTATGAAAACACATTCTGAACGACTTTATGATTGCAGGTTGGAGACCAGATTATTAGAGTAAATGGTTTCACAGTAGAGGATGCAGTCCATAAAGAGGTTCTCCAGTTGATTTCCAATCACACACACTTGACCTTGAAAGTGAGAAGTGAGTATGCCTACATTTTACTCTAACTTTATACTTTCGCCGTACAAACACGGATGTTTTATGGTTCTGTTGATGTTAAGTTAAGTTAGGAGTTCGTAAAATTTAAGGGACAGTAATGCATTTTGTTTTCCTTATTATACAGGCTCTTTCATTGGAAAACGGAATAAAGTGAGCGATGAATAAATTACTTCCAGGTGGTTCCGAATATACTATACTAGCGACCCGCCCCGGCTTCGCACGGCAATTCGATCTAAGTAAAACTGTTAAATAAAGACAGTTGCATCAAAATTTTATCATAAATTCCCTAAATTATGGCGCCTACCGACCCTCTAAGTTAGAAAAGTGATCAATACTACCTTGAAGTCTTAGTAACACTCATTAAAAAAAACATCAAAATCATTTCAGTAGCTATGACGTCATGCCCTTCTTGACACGATAACGCTAGATTTCCGCGGGAATGAAGTATTTTCCCGCCGTAAAAAGTAGCCTGTGTCCGTGCCTAGGATCCTATCTTCATATTAACCTAGTCTTATAAAAATCCGTTCAGACGTTAAGGTGTGAATGAGGTAAACTTTTAAAACAAACGATTAAAAATCACTAACTTAATTCGTTTTCTATCTACTGCCTACGCCTTAAGTACGATATCATGAATATTGATAGCCCATATCCTTCTCTAGGTTACTATCTATCACCTAACTAAATTTCATCAAAATCCGTTCAGCCGTTTAGACGTGAAAGCGCAAAAATTCCAACAAAAATGACTAAAAATCACTAACTCAATTCAGTTTTCTGCCTACTTCCTACCCCCTAAGTACGATGATGTGATCATTTTGATCTTATATCCGTTTTTAGGTAACCATCTATTACCTTACTAAATTTCATCAAAATCTGTTCAGCCGTTTAGACGTGAAAGCGCAAAAATTCCAACAAAAATGACTAAAAATCACTAACTCAATTCATTTTTCTGCCTACTTCCTACCCCCTAAGTACGATGACGTGATCATTTTGATCTTATATCCGTTTTTAGGTAACCATCTATTACCTTACTAAATTTCATCAAAATCTGTTCAGCCGTTTAGACGTGAAAGAGCAAAAGTCCCAACAAAAACGACTAAAAATCACTAACTCAATTTAGTAATCTGCCTACTGCCTACCCCCTATGAACGATGGCGTAATTATTTATAGCCTATGACCATTTCTAGGTTATCATCTATCACCATACCAAATTTCATCAAAATCCGTTCAGCCTTTTAGGCGTGAAAGAGTAACAGACAGACAGACAGACAGACTACTTTCGCATTTATAATATTAGTATGGATGTTGTATGTGTAAATTTCTAACCATTGAATTATTTTCAGGGGTCGGCATGATACCTGTGAAAGAGTAAGTAATTTTTGTTTTCCTTGAAATCTGTAATGCTTAGAAGCATTTTTTTGTAGAAAAAAATCTGATGCACTCAGTTGGCAGATCATAACCGATAACAACTCTATGAGGTTATCTCCTCTTCTAGAAAAACACCATGATATACGAATGACCATCAATGTTTCTCCAAGAACTAAACTTGGATGTGGGTGAGCAATCATTATAAGCTATACACTTCATTTCACCAAAGTATGAAGTGAGTAAAACTTTAGCCTCTCCTTCTCATTGAACATTCGTTAGTTGTCGTTCATATTCGCACAAGACCGGAATGTGCTAGACATCAGACTAAGCACATATTAAACTAGTAAAGAGAGATTGATGCTTACTCTGCGACGATAAAGGTCGTAGCGATAGGAGGGGCTTAGAGCTTTCCTTCACTTCATACTTTCCTGAAATATATTTTTGAAATTTAATATTTCGGTTCATCTCTAAAGGGGCCCACTCACTAAGAAGGAAGAATGCACAGTTAAGTATCTGCACGTTTGCTGTAAAGCAAACGTGTGCATTCATATTTCCCACACACATACACTTTTGCGTGTTGGTTTGGATGTGTGACAAGCTTGAGATGACGTCGAAAAAAGATCTGATATTAATGGCAGTGGCGTGTGTTGTTATTTAGGAAAAAATGTTCAATGTATAAATAGGGAACCCGACACTGTATTGCTAAAAATATGAAACGTGCACAGACGTGTTGCCCATACACGATCGTTTTTGGTCATTCTTCCACGTACGGTGAACAATGCACACGCCACACGACGGAGATAATTGCGCATTCCAAATTTACGCCATACACACACTGTTTTAACTGTACCCCGTACAACGCACATTCAAGTCTTCGCGCTTCCCTCTTAGTGAGTGGGCCCTTTTACAGTACAAGTAGTTTAGGGAAGTCAAAAGCTTTTGCGCTCTTGTTCTTATTGGGGAAACGAATACCCTGAGAGCTATTGGTTTCATTCCATACAGGGTGTTCCTAAATTGAACGTACAAACGAAAAGGGGAGATTCTTCAAGTGAGTTTAAGAAAAAAAGTCCCATAAACATGGGGTCGCAAACGTTTCGTTTTCGAGATACAGGGTGTTAAAGTTTTAATCAAAGAACTGTGTTGATTATACGAGTTTATCAAATCTTTATGAATCATCGCTACAGATCAGGAAAATTTCCATAAAAACTGACACTGAATTCATTCACCACAGCTTACAAAGTGGCCTTCCCATAATAATTTGGATTTTCACGAGGATTTCGAGAGAATCGGTCAAAATTTTTTTTCTCGAAATCGTTGGTAGATACGACAAAACTACAAGAGACCAAAAAGTTTAGTATAAGAACAAAGCTTCTTTCTAAATTTTTTCAAATTAACAGTTGCTCACCAAAAAAAAGTTCTGCAGAAGAACAGGTGGCAGTGTTCCAGAAAAAATATCACCCTGTAGATCTTCTATCGAAATTTCCATGTCACGTGGTGAGAACTCTTAAATGTAATATCTATGCCAAATTTCAGTTCAATATCTTGTGAAGTGTAGATACTATGAGAAAAAAACTTGAAAAAAATTCAAACTTCAACACTCTGTATCTCGAAAACGAAACGTTTGCGACCCCATGTATATGGGACTTTTTTTTTTCTTAAACTCACCTAAGGAATCTCCCCTTTTCGTTTGTACGTTCAATTTCGGAACACCCTGTATATTTATGAATTCAAGTTTTCAAATCTCGAAGCTACCTTGAAAATTTCTAGTTTCGAAGTTATTCTTTTCAGGGAGGAATGATTTCCAAGATTGGGATAGCTTTAAGATTTGAAGATTGAAGTTGAATTCATAGATGAATAGAATGGAATCGATTGCTTTCAGGATATTCAAATATGATTAATGATTAAAATGAATGAGCACTCAAGAGCTCAAGTCAGTAATCTTTTCAGTTTTTGTTCAAACAATATATACGAGTAGATACCACTAAAATGCTAGCAGTTTGAAGAGAAAATTTTTATCGGTACTTGTTGTGAATTCGATGCTATGACATCTGATTCATAGTTACACATCTAACCAATTTTGTGTAAGAAAAAACGAATATGACACAAAAATCTATAGGCTGTACACAGCCTAGTATAATCAGTAATCAGTAAATCAAAAACATCATAGTTAATGTGCTAGCCAGAAAGACATAATAGACTTGAATATACAGGGTCTCTGTAAATGATTGTAACAGCGTAGTTGGCTTTGGATTATTTTCATTTTGCTGCTTCCTATGCACACCGAATACATTTATCAAATCTTTCTCTATATTTATCTCTATCTTTCTTTGACATTGATAATTCCAGTCATATAATTCGACCGCCTTACATGCAGTGTAAAATAAATAAATGAATAATCCAAAGCCAACTGCACTGTTACATTCATTTATAAAGACCCTGTACATTTGGCACGGTATCAATTAAATTTTGTATTTCGTTGTTTTTTGATGATTCAGTATTGAGAAAAAATTTAAGAAAAGCCCTGAGCAGGAGTTTTTAAGCGCTCGTTCATTGGTGGCGCAATAAGACAATTATCTATCATGGGGCTTATCAAATAATTTTTATATGGGACATGAGATTGATAACAAATATATAAATGCAGAATTTCATTACAATCGGAATCATATTCTGGATATTATTCAAAAAATGAAATGTGTAAAAAATAAATAATTTAAAAAAAATAATTTCATGGTTCTTATACTGCGATATTCCAATTGAATTTTTTATGGTTCTCTTAACACTATGGCCACAAAATTTTGCAAGAACATTCGGTATATCCATCTTCATTCACATTATAAACTTCACTAGAATCGGATATCTTTTTATGGAAATATGAAGTTTCTTCTTTTCAATACCTATTCCAATTGAATTTTCTATGCTTCTGATCATACTGTGGCCACAAAATTTTGCATGAGGTTGCAACATCTCGTTCCGATTGGTTTTTTTTTGTCTGAGATATTTAGGAACAGAAATTTGAATGGCCATATTTTATGGAACACCTTAACCGGCGCATTTGGAAATCGAACAAGGACAATCCCTACGAAAGTTATCGTGCTAACGAACGTCCGGACGGCCGTCCCACAGACAGAATTGAATTTGATCACGGATTCGTCTTCAGGGAGTAGAACGCTATTGTTTGAGACCATTTTCGGCTCAAAATTTTAAAAGGGCAAAACGATATAGCAATCATTTAAGTAAAACGATCGCTCGAATACAGATTACAATACAGAAATCGAAAAATATATATCATTTTCTGTTAAATGATAGCTCTTTCTTTGAAGTATAACGTAAATTACGGAAATATATCTTGAAATTCAAGAAAATGATGTGTCGTATTTTCAGTATCTGCAAAGGACCTGAATGGAAACCAGGAATATTTGTACAATTCACTAAAGAAGGAGGCATAGCCAGAGATACAGGACTCAGACCAGGAGATCAGATCCTTACGTGCAATAACGTGGATTTCAGTGACATACCATTTAGTGAGGTAATTTTGTTTTAGATTAGTTCCGAATTATGAGTTTAATATTGGTTGATTTTATATCATTAATATTATTCTCCGCTTTCATTGATTGTCATTATTTCTAAAGTAAATTTTTTCCTTTAGGAACGGCTATAAAAACGTGTCCAACGGTGTTAAATCGGGACTATTTGGTGGCCATGAAATGGGTGCACCATTACCAATCCAAAAATCAAATTGGCTACTTAAATATGCACGAACTTCCAAAACGCTATGACAGATGGTTCTTGAAATTTAAAACTCTGTGGTGCTCAGAATAAAAAAGATAGACAAACATATGTTACATATTCGAAATCGGGGGAAAAAGAGCTAACCAACTATGGAAAAATATACGGGGTGTTCGATTTGAAAAAATGAAGTTGCCATCAAAATGTTGGTCACCCTGTATATATTCCATTATGTGAATTCATATTGAAAAACCTCAGTCGATTTCGTGAAATTTTTGTTTGAAACTTTTTTCTGCGTCCCTCTTAGAAACAAAGTTAAGATGGGGGTCAAATTATAGTGAAAAACCCGGTACATACCAAATTGTGTACAGGGAACACCAATTCTGACCACCCTGTACTGTAATTTCAGCACTTGGAGGCTATTGCAACAGCCCGATTCAATATTTAAAACATATTGCATTATTTTATTCATGCCAATTAATTTTTTTTCAGGCTGTAAACATAATGAAGCAGTCCAGACAGTTGGAACTCATCGTTAGAAAAGGAGCAGGATCGGAACTTTTTCCTGGAGAATCGAGTGGTTACAATAGTTCTGCCAGTTCTGTAACAGGAGACCAAAGTCCATCATGGTCGGATTCTAAACGCCTTTCCATCGTGAAGGAGGAGAACTTAGACTTGGAAGACCGTCTTGATCGATTGAAATGCACCTCTCAGTGGAATAACATTGAATGGGACGAACAAGAAGAACCCGAAAAGCCATATTTTAAACCAACGATTATAAATCTAACTGAAAATGCCACGATTATAAGTAATAACGGAAGTGATGAGTGCCAAGTGATAGAAAATGATTATGACATAGTAGGCAGGCAGAAAACGGAGCATAATCCTAATGAACGCGATAAACAAAAAACCAAAACAATAGTGGCCGATGTACATAGAAGTGACGTAGACGAGAGTAGTGGTTCAGAAAATGGTTCAGCTAGATCAACAAATAATAATAGTTTCAGATTTTTAAAGGCCAGTAATAGGAATAGCATAGCTTCTTGCAGTTTATCTAGTGCTTTGTCTATGGAGATTTACAGACGGAGTGAGGTGTGTTCAAATTATTAAATGCTTCTTTATTTCTCTCTATACAGGGTGTCTCATTTAAAACTCAACAATGAATCAGGATATGAATAGGAAAAGTGGGTAGTTTTTGTAGCACAAATGTAAGAATGGATTCAAATTATTAATATAAGTAAATTATTTGTAAATTATGGTACCGATTAAACTGAAATAAACATTCACTTTATAGAACACAAACTGTAAGTCCATACAAATTTGAATTCATTCTTAAATTCGGCTACAAAACAATCCACTTTCTCTATTCAAATTCCTGATGGGGTTGTAACCTCTCCAGGTTATTGCTAGTGGAAACCAACTTTGTATCCCAGATAATGTTCTCCTGTCATCCTGAATTATTGTTATTGAGTTATTGATGGAGGTCATTTTTGAGCGCTCGTTTTCCTTAAACGAGTCTATATCGTTTTGCCCAAATGTCTGTAATTTTCGAATTTTGAGCCGAAAAAAGGTCCGAAATGATAGGGTTCTACTCCCCGATGACGAATCCGTGGTCAATTTCAATTCTGTCCGTGGAGCCGGCCGTTTGTTAGCACGATAACTTTCGAAGGGCTCGGTTGAGTTCGTTAACCAGCCAAATCGTACAGGGTGTTCCATAAAATATGGCAATTCAAAATTTTGTTCTTCAATATCTCAGACGAAACGAAACCTATCGAAATAAAATGTTGCGGCTATATGCAATATGCTCATAATAAGCTTCATGCACAATTTGGTGTCCATAGTGCGAACAGAACCACAGAAAATTCAATTGGAATATTGACATGGGGAATCTTTATATTTCCATAACACCATAACAGGATATCTGATTCAAGGGAAATTTCTCTTGTGAATGAAGACTGTTATACTGAATTTCCATGCAAAATTTGTGTTTTTAGTTTCAACAGAACCATAGAAAATTCAATTGGAATATTGAAAGAAGAATCTCATTATATCCAAAACAGACTAACCGATTCAAGTGATATTTAATTTTTTGAATAATTTCCAGGAAATAATTTTGATTGTTCTGAGATTCTGCATTGATATATACGGTATCTTAAGTCCCATAAAAAATCTTAAGTTAATAGTCTTATTGGTCCACCAAAGAACCAGTTGAAATGGAAGGATGAATATACCATACCTCATTTAAAACTATAATTTGAGCCAGAACAGGTGGTCGCAGAACAAGCTGTGGTAGTACAATTTGTAGGAAATTTCACGTACTTTCATTTTGTATTGAGAGGTTTTTCACGAAAAGTTGATAGTTTCCGAGTTATAAGCAGAAAACTGCCTAAGAATGAGATTTTTTCTCTTTTTTTGTATTTTTTTCAATGTTCCCTCACGAAATTTGTTAGCAAACCTCAGATTCGGATTCAGCACCCCAAAAAACATAAAAAATAGAAAAAATCAAAACTACCCCGGAACTTTCCTGCTAGGGGTTCTTTTGAGCACAAATTGACTGGACTAAAATTCATCCGCGTTGAAAATGTTCTTTGGTTCATACTTTTCCATTAATTTTTTCAACACATTTTCCCTTCAACTCTCACAGTCCGCATCATTTACATCGGCACTTTCCCCACAAATGATTTTTCCCACAATGGCGTGGCGTTTTTTGAATTTGTCTAGCCATCCATTACTAGCAGTAAATTCGGGATGTCCAAGAGATTCGGCGAATTTCAGATAATTCCTTGATGATTGTACCTGATACTGGCAAACGTTTCTCTCGTATTATCTGGATCCATTTATACACTGCACTGTCAATATCCTCGTACAAACACATTTTCATTCGTTTTGCTGCAGATGGTTTTCCCTCTTCGAAAACTTTGGAAATGATGTCCCGATTTTTTAAAATTGTGGATAGGCTGCTTTGCTTGCAGGTATCCGAAATTTCTCAGCAATGTCTTCCTTTTTCAAGCCGCGGTCGACTTCACTAATATTTTTAAATTCATCATTCAAATTTAAGCACTTCCTTTTAGACATTTTCGCACAACTTATCTCAATAGCTTATAGTCTAAGAGCTGGCTACGGAGGGGTAAGGGTCACTAGGTGCAAGGGTAATTTTATCGTTCACAGGTTCGATTGTTACCGACATAGCGTAAGGCGGACAGCCAGAAGGCACACTGGAAGAATAACGGAAGGGTAGGGGGTTAAACATGCAATTTTTTTACGAAAAAAAAGTCATAAGGTGCAAAGATGGCAATTTGTAGAATAAGAGAAGGTGGTATGAGTAAGCAGGAAAAAACATTGCCAGAAGGCTGAGTGGAAGAATAACGCGAAGGGAGGGGGTTAAACATGCATATTTTTTTCGAAAAAAAAGTCATAAGGTGCAAAGATGGCAATTTGTAGGATAATAGGAGGTAGTATGAGTAAGTAGAAAAAAACATTGCCAGAAGGCTAAGTGGAAGAGTAACGCGAAGGGGGGGTTGAACATGCAATTTGTACGAAGAAAAATCATGAGGTGCAAAGATGGCAATTTGTAGAATAATAGGGGGTAGTATGGGTAAGTCGGAAAAAACATTGCCAGAAGACCAAGTGGAAGAATAACGCGAGGGGAGGGGGTTAAACATGCAATTTTTTTACGAAAAAAAAGTCATAAGGTGCAAAGATGGCAATTTGTAGCATAAGAGAAGGTAGTATGAGTAAGCAGGAAAAAACATTGCCAGAAGGCTGAGTGGAAGAATAACGCGAAGGGAGGGGGTTAAACATGCATATTTTTTTCGAAAAAAAAGTCATAAGGTGCAAAGATGGCAATTTGTAGAATAATAGGGGGTAGTATGAGAAAGCAGGAAAAAAAATTGCCAGGAGGCTAAGTTGAAGAATAACGCGAAGGGAGGGGGTTAAACAAGCAACTTTTTAACGAAAAAAAGGCGTGTGGTGCAAAGCTGGCTATTCGTAAAATAAAAGGAGGTAGTATGAGTAAGTAGGAAAAATATTGTCAGAAGGCTAAGTGGAAGAATAACGTGAAGGAAGGGGGTTGAACATGCATCTATTTTTTCGAAAAAAAGTCATAAGTTGGAAAGATGGCATTTTGAATCTACAAAATTATCTCCGATTATTCTAATCGGAGATAGTATAAGTAAGTAGAAAGGAGTTAAACCAGCATCTTTCTTTTGAAAAAAATAGTCATAAAGTGCAAAATGGACGATTTGTGTAATAAACGGAGATAGTACAAGTAGGAGAAGGAAGAAAATTGTCAGAAGGCTAAGTGGAAGCATGACAAAGATATCAGCGATACAAAGAGCATCGGTAGCCTTCTCGATCTTTCATTTTATTGAAAGAATCTGGCACTTCGTTTACATATTTTGAGATATTTCATGTCACCTTTGGTCCTTTGGATAAATGCCTCTCGTTATACTTCCATTTAGCCTTTTTGAATTTTTTTTCCAACTTACTCATACTACCTTCGATCATTCTACAAATTGTCAGCTTTGCATCTTATGCCTTTTTTTCGTTAAAAAGTTGGTTGTTTAACCCCCTGCCTTCGCGTTATTCTTCCACTTAGCCTCCTGGAATTTTTTTTTCCTGCTTTCTCATACTACCCCCTATTATTCTACAAATTGCCATCTTTGCACCTTATGACTTTTTTTCGTGAAAAAATTGCATGTTTAACCCCCTACCCTTCCGTTATTCTTCCAGTGTGCCTTCTGGCTGCTCGCCTTACGCTATGTCGGTAACAATCGAACCTGTGAACGATAAAATTACCCTTGCACCTAGTGACCCTTACCCCTCCGTAGCCAGCTCTCAGTCTATTAACGGTTATATCGAAACTTAATAATCTGGGATGCCAGGGATGCATTTACAACTGTTTTAAAAGGAACGAAATTCGTTAAACAGAGAAATTCGTTACACAGAAGTTCGCTATATAAGTTCCACTGTAGTTTAATATTTATTGAAGTTGGAATAGTTGGATGATCATATCTTAATATTTGAATTCATTTCCGATTTTCAGAAGAAACAATTGGCTACCAGATCATTATCAATCGACGAACAGTTGCAAACAAACAAAAATGTACAGGGAGTAGATTCAGACAAGCAGAGTCAACATAGTAAATTAATGGATGAATTTAAAAAAGCGCACAAAAGAATGTTCAAGTCTCCAGATGAATATGAGAATAATTATCAAGAATACCTAGTGGTAAGTTTTTTATAATTCAATTTCTATCTCCTTCGTGTCATTTCATGTAGATAAATATCCATGCTTAAATGGGTTGTTTGAAGAGTAATGAACCCAGAGTAAAAAGTAAACCTAGAGATGCCTTCGCGCATTTGTTATGCGGCCAAGTAGAATCTGTTTATGCACGTGAACAATGTTCCGGCGTTGCGAACTCGTGCCGTATGTTTATTCCGTATTGCGATAATTTGTCTACAGCTCTCCTACTCTGATACTAACGGCTTGCGTCTTTTACGGACGATTCTGTCAGTTTGGCAACATCTTCTGTTAGTGTTTAGTTTCTCGATGCGATGTGTTTACATTTTCATTTCGATTTGACGTTCATAAACTGAATTATTATTACTACACTGGAAAAAATTAAAGGATCAAAAAAAATTCCAAATTTTTCGGCAATTTTCAACATGCCGTAACTTTGAGAGGAATGGTAGCACAAGGAATTTAAAAAAAGGAAATTGTAGCTCCAAGTGTCTAGTTTTTGGATTAGAACTTCAAAAATTTTAAGTTTCAGTGGTTTTTGAGTAATGATAGAAAAATCAGCAACAAAATAATTCTCAAAATTTTACCACTTCTTTTTTCTTGTCTACGAGTGTGAAAATTTTATTTTTGCATAATCGTTATAATGATGGGATACTTTGTTAATTCAGCTTTAATTTATTTTTTATTGACTCAATACGTCCACTTCTCGCCGAGATATCGGTCTTTAAATGGAAAAGGATCCATTTGTTTTTGATTATCGATTTCTCAGCAACGATTGATCGCACAGAACATTGAAGAATGGATTCAAGACCTTAAATGAACTCCCATTAATGAACAACCATTGCTTATTCATAGAAATTTTTTTTCTTCATGTCGCGTCAATATAAAAATTTGACAAAAAAAGGGCTTTTGGTGGTTTCTTCGAAAATCTACCGCTGGATCGGAAATGTTGAGGAAACCAATAATGTTAAGTGTGACTTTCACAGTTCAATATGTTCATAAAAACCTCACGAAGAGCCAACTCAATCCAGCGAGCCGTTTTTTTGTTTGACTCGATTTAATTTTTGAAAAAAATAAGGATCACGTTTTTTGCCCTGAGAAGCTCATAATCTTTAAAAAAGGCAAAAAAGAATTTTCTCGAGCTTTTTCCACATTTTAATTGCAGATAATACATAAATTTCAGAAAAAAATAAAATAAATTAACAAATAAAATTTTTATTAATTTAATAACGGGTATTGTCACCCCTATTTTTCCATTTGAAGACCGATATCTCGGCGAGAAGTGGACGTATTGAGGTCAATAAAAATATAAATTAAAGCTGAATTAACAAAGTATCCTATCATTATAACAATTATGCAAAAATAAAATTTCCACGCTCGTAGACAAGAAAAAAAAGTGGTAAAATTTTGAAAATTTTTCTGTTGCTGATTTTTCTATCATTACTCAAAAACCACTGAAACGTTAAATTTTTGAAGTTCTAATCCAAAAACTAGACACTAGGAGCTACAATTTCCTTTTTTTAAATTCCTTGTACGACTATTCCTCTCAAAGTTACGGCATGTCGAAAATTGCCGAAAAATTTGGAATTTTTTTTGATCCTTTGATTTTTTTCAGTAGTGTAGTAGTTTTTTGCGAATTCTACATTCGCGAAATTTTTATAATGCAATTACTGAACCTTAAAAAGCCTATTGAAATTGGTTTCGATATTATGACTACAAACCAAGATACCTACCTACTTACTTCTTCTTCAACTTTCGTTTTGACTAGTGTGTACTTTATTTTGCACAGATTATTAACTCTTCTAATATCTATGTAATGAATATATGTATTATTATAATAAAGAAGTTATGACTGAATATTCGATAACTTTCGTTCCTGGTGCCAAATAATGCGTGAACAACTTTCATCATTTCGATATAAAACTACTCATTTGAAGATTTCACCTGAAAACATTCATGAGAAATAATGATTCTTCATGGTTTCTTGGAAATTGCAATTGGAACGTCCGGAAAAATACTTACTAGATTGGTAATGTTTTTTCGTTGTGCAATATCGAACAAGTTTGCTATTGGCCTGAATTAAATTTCTTGAAACGTTGAATGAGGAAGATATTGACATCAAGTTCGAGTTTTTAATGTTTTGAAATTCAATACGTTGATGTTGATATTATGGAATGATTTGGTGATGAAGCAGGTATAATAATACATACAGGGTGTTTCATCATAAACTTGACAAACATATATTTTCGTGTAGAGGACATCGGGAGAATCATTTTTGCCTTATTCAATATATCCCGTTTTCGAAGCATAAGCGAGATACAGGGTGTCAAACGTCATTTTTGAGCAAGATTATTATGAGTGTGGTCAGTTATGTACATATAACAATAACACTTAAAGGAACGGTTTCTGGTCAAAACTCAGTATTTTTGGGTCCTCTATTCAGAAAAGTTGACGAACTCCGAAAAAAAATTAGAAAATGGCGGAAGACCTGCAATGTTCCAAATTTTTTTTTGCGGTTGTCAAATTGACTTTCATTTTCTGAACGAACACAATTTTCTAAGAATTTCTGTGAAAAAATTCTTTCAAAAATAGAACACAATTTTTTTTACATGTTTACAGCGATGAAAAAATTTCATTCGGAAGGGATGAAATTTTGTACAATTGTACTTTTTGAATTATCAATCACGAATATGAAAACAGAATTGTAAAATATCGAACGGTTTCGTTACTACAGTCATTCAAATGTTTCGTTCAGACCATGAAATAATGAAAAAAAAAATTGTTTTGAGTTCTAGAGTCAGAATAATCAAATTATTGGCATGTCCAAACAATCTAGATGAACTTATACAAAAAAAATCAGTGAAACTTAGTTGGGACTCGAACCGACGTAGGTATTAAATAAGGAAATGGCACTGTTCTAAGGATATTAGCATTCGTTGCCAGGCAACGGTAGTTCGTAGTTCATAGAGTTTGACTGGTATTTGAATTTCACTGAATATTATTTAGCCAGTAGTCAAACTCTATGAACTACGAACTACCGTTGCCTGGCAACGAATATTATTATCCTTAGAACAGTGCCATTTCCCTAATTAATATCTACCTACGCCGGTTCGAGTCCCAACTAAGTTTCACTGATTTTTTTTTTTTATAAATTCATCTAGAATGTTTGGACATGCCAAATATTTAATTATTTTGACTCTAGAATTCAAAACAAAAATACTGAGATTTGACCCAAAAATACTGAGATTTGACCAAGAACCGTTACACCAAGTGTTATACATAGCTTGCTCAAAAATGACGTTTGACACCCTGTATTTTGCTTATGCTTAGAAAACGGGATATATTGTATACAGCAAAAATGATTCTCCCGGTGTCCCCTATACGAATATATATGTTTGTCCAGTTTATGATGAAACACCCTGTATCTCTCTGTAACTTGTTAGACCCATAAAATATACCACTTTTTTCCGTTTTCCAACGAAAAACCCTGTATAAAAAAACCAATAAATGTCCCAAAATTATGTTTATTCTCTTTCATGTTTACGAATCGCTCGATAAAACTCCGGAAGAGTAATATGGGAAACTTTTGAACAATCAAGGATTCTAACATCTTACCGAATTAATAGTTTCGATAGTAGTGGGAATAATTAGTTCCAACTAAGTACCTATCTAGCGTGTTGAAAACTACTCTCAGTTCGCCGGTGGCCTCCTGCGTGTCTACGCTACTGCTTGCTCGGTGATTAGCCGTAATATCAGATAAGAAAAATGAAGATTCGTTCATAATCAACCAGTTTTATCTTTCATGATTAATACCGATGATACAGCGGGAGGAGTGTTGTATGTCAACAAAGTTTGAAATGTTTGTTGTACGTTAAATTTTTTCGTTTTTCTGACTAACTCGGTTTATTGCAATTTGTGACAGAAACCAAAAAATAATGAAATATCCCATGAGTTAAAATACAATTACGTAATATGTGCTCTCGTCACGTCTGTATCGTATAAGTTCGAAATTCAATTTAGTGGAAAGAGGAGTTGAGCGATTTCACATATTCTGAAAGTAATATGAAGAAATTTCCTTCAAGACCTATGTTTGTGTTGCGTACTTATGAGGTAAGCTTTAAGGTATTAATTATTTTCGGTCTATCGAATATATTTATGGTGGTATTGTTTTATTGTTGCCCGTGGGAATTTTTGTGAAAATAGTTCAATAAACTGGAACTGGTTGTTTGGAGAAAAGAACTGAAGTTTTCCCACTAAACATTTTTTATTGTTTGAAAGTCGTCAAAGATATGACATTCCTTTACGCGCGCAAAGAAAATCAATCAAATTCAACTATTGCACTGAACATTTAATCGTTATTCTAATTTAATTTATCATAAACGAAAAAACGGGGTTTTCCAATAAGAGGGTTTATTTCGATATTCAAAGAGAAATGCCATTTTTTAATATGAACGGAGTTTATTTCATTACTAGCTCTTACCCGCGACTTCGTCCGTGTTCCTGTGGGAATGAGATATTTTCCCGAAGTAAATAGTAGTCTGAATTTTGGTACCTTCCTACCTTTTAAGTTAAGTAGTATGATGGAATGTCGCTAAGTTTCGATCCAATTAAAACTGTTAAATAAAGACAGTTGCATAAAAATTTTATCATAAATTCCCTAAATTATGGCGCCTACCGACCCTCTAAGTTAGAAAAGTGATCAAATACTAACTTGAAGTCTTAGTAACACTCGGTTAAAAAAAAAACATCAAAATCATTTCAGTAGCTATGACGTCATGTGCTTCTTGACACGATCACGCTAGATTTCCGTGGAAATGAGGTATTTTCCTGCCGTAAAAAGTAGCCTGTGTCCGTGCCTAGGATCCTATTTTCATATTAACAAAGTCTTATAAAAATCCGTTCAGACGTTAAGGCGTGAATGAGGTAAACTTTTAAATAAACGATTAAAAATCACTAACTTAATTAGTTTTCTGCCTACTGCCTACGTCTTAAGTACGAAAGCATGAATATTGATAGCCCATATCCTTTTTCTAGGTAACTATCTATCACCTAACTAAATTTCATCAAAATCCGTTCAGCCGTTTAGGCATGATAGAGCAAAACTCCCAGCAAAAACCATAAAAAAATCACTAACTCAATTCAGTTTTCTGCCTAGGTACTTCCTACCCCTTAAGTACGACGACGTGATCATTTTGATCTTATATCCGTTTTTAGGTAACTATCTATTACCTTACTAAATTTCATCAAAATCTGTTCAGCCGTTTAGACGTGAAAGAGCAAAAGTCCCAACAATAACGACTAAAAATCACTAAGTCAATTTAGTTATCTGCCTACTGCCTACCCCCTAAGAACGATGGCGTGATTATTTATAGCCTACGACCATTTCTAGGTTATCATCTATCACCATACCAAATTTCATCAAAATCCGTTCAGCCGTTTAGGCGTGAAAGAGTAACAGACAGACAGACAGACAGAGTTACTTTCGCATTTATAATATTAGTATGGATAAAGAGGAAAGTGTTGCGTTAATGGTGGAAAATAATCAGCCTATTGACCACCGCGACCATTTTTATAGGACAATATTCTTTCCATGAAATTTTTCATCACCAAATCGCAAAGGGGCTGCCCTATATCCTCGATAGCCTCGCCAATTCCATATCTTGAATAGGCGCGGTGCTGTTAGCGTAGACCTTCTCTTTCACATGGCTCCAAAAGAAGATGTCGCAAGGTGGCAAATCACAAGATCTCGGAGAGGAATTGTGATCACCTCTTCGAGAACTTTTTTCGTGAAAGATCAATGGTTTCGTTACTTCTGCGGCACGTAGGGCCGTCTTGTTGAAAGTAAACGGTGTCCAGATCAATATCATCCAATTCCATACTGAATGTCCATGCAAAATTTCAAACTATACAAACTTTTGAGGTAATAGCCTTAATGCTAATGAACGAGCGCCAAAAAGAACCTCTTCGGATTCTTTAATGAAACTTTTATGAGGAAAACAAGTGCAGCTGTTTATCACCATGTATATCTCGGGTTATCAGATAATTCCGTGAATACTTTTTCGCAAGAAATAAGGAACGTTTCCTTAGCTTTGAAAAATTTTCCTTGAAAAGAGTTAAGAATCGCCTTACCTTCGTAACCATAGATATTCGAACAATGCTTCACAAGTATTTTGCTACAAAAAACGTCTATAACTTATATCTCCTTTGAGGAATCACGTCAAAGTGATTCACACCCTGTATGAACGTTTTACTGGGCAATGTGGTATTTATTTCAATTTCTCAATGACAATTGTCCGAAGTTTTTAAAGATTGCTGATATTGTTTGAGTTTGACAAAACATTCTTTCTTTACTTGGATAATGGGAAGAACTTTGTGTTACAATTAATAAGCTCTCGACTGAAAAAATTACGAATTTGTGTTTAAGTTCCCAAAAAAAGTTTTATTAATAACAAACTTTACTGTGACGTGTGAGATGTAGCCAAATACCACAGCCATATCAATACATGTGAATTTAAATCTATTGGATAGTGTTCTCCTGTATATTTTTCGGTAATATTTTCCGTTCGAATTATTTCTGTCAGAACAAAAACTATTTTTTGTCAAGCGGGACATTCTGAAAAACTTATGTTTATCGTTTCAAACATTAATATTTTGGGATGCATGGAGTTGAACTTGAAGCATAATACTTCACATTTGCAAATCGAATTTTGTATTTATTGCATAAAACATAACAAAATAACATTGCTCGAATAGTGAAAGAGAGACAGAATTTGAATGTTATTATTTTATTTCAGGAAAGAAATGTCAATACAACTCTATCCGAGAATCTCGCAGAAAAATTGTCGAATTTGCAAACTGCTGGAGAAGAAAGCAACCAAATTTCTTCGTTGAATAGACAGACGAATACCAATTCAAATGCAAGTTTACCACCTCCTCCACCACCGGTAAGATATTGACACTTTCTGTAGAGGAGCAAGATGAGTTTGACCTTTTTTTAAGGATAATAAACAATGGTTTGACTGTTGAAAAATAGAAAGACTTTTTTCTTCTTCGTGGTAAGGTTTTGCAGATATAAAAATTTCAATATCTATATTAAAAAAATAACCACTGCAATTATTTCGTCATCAGATGATGTAGATATTATGAACTAAAATTCTTCTTTTATTGCAGCAAATAAATTAGATAACCAGATTCCTTACGTTTTTGTTCTTCATTTCACATTATTCTGCTCGATTTATTTTTCAGCGTTCATAGTATCATTTCTGGAAAAATCTTTTCATTGAACGAACATATTTCAGCCTCCAAGAAGCTACTTGTAATTGTTGAAAGATGAACATAAAACTTCAAGTTCGTATTGAAATCTTATTGGAATAATCAAGGTGACATGTTTCGGAAGTATAAACCAACAATCTGAAAAATTTTTTCTGTTTAGAAATCGGAAAAAAGAAAATTGTAGCTCCAAGTATCTAGTTTTTTGATCAGAACTTGAAAATTTTGTAACCTCCGCGGTTTTCGAGTGATGGTAGAAAAATCATCAACAGATTTTCAAAACTTCTTTTTTTGGTCTACGGGCGTGGTAAACATTTTCTTCA
The DNA here is from genome assembly GCA_013421045.1 of Propylea japonica. NCBI lineage: Eukaryota > Metazoa > Arthropoda > Insecta > Coleoptera > Coccinellidae > Propylea > Propylea japonica. The sequence continues at coordinate 80,916,659 of CM024242.1, read as the reverse complement.
CCTAACCTCTTCGAATCGAATACTTTGTTCATTTAGCTTCAATTTGTTTAACACACCTTGATACGTCTTCTCGCCGAGATATCGGTCTTCATGAGGGGTATTTCACCTCCAAAATTTTGTACACTAAAATTCCGAATCAGTCAAATAATTCCAAAAATCTCCAAATAATTGCTTAACTCGCAAAATATTCCAAAAACTCCAAGTAATTCCAGAAAATTCAAAATAAATCCAGAAATTCCAAAAATTCCACTGAATTCCAGTTACTTAAAAACATAATGTTGTTTTTTCATGACAAGAATTTATCAACAACCATTATTTACTTCAATAATTTATATTTTTGCTCGCTTGATCCAAGGGTACCTAACAGCGTGCTATCATTTTGCGCAAATATCTGTGTTGTCTCCGTTGGACTCACTGATGAAGAAACTGTGGCCATGAAAATTCTTTCTGGCCTGCAGATCGTGAACACCATAACTCTAGAAAAGAGAATCTAGTTTCGTTTACTTATTCGACTGCCAATAGTTTTTGAAACTATAAAAAAATTGAAAAATAAATAGCATATTCGAGAGTACCTATGTAATCTGTAGGAGTTGCAAGTATTATATCATACCACTTATTCGGAATTTTTGGAATTTTTCGAAATTATTTCAAAATCAGCGTTACTCGTTCGCTTGAGCCTCAGGCCCGATCTAACATTATCAAAATGCACGAAGCACGAATTTCAAATAAATCCGATAAATTTCAAATAATTTTGAATCATTCCAAGTAATTCTGAAAAATTCCTTCAATTCCGATGAATTCCAATAATTCTGTATAATTCCGAGAATACCAAATCATTCCATGCTTTGTACACTAAAATTCCAGGGTGAAATATCCCTCGGGTCTTGAATGGAATGTCATCAACGCTTTTTCGAACAAAAATTTTTCATTTTGTCACATGGATTTGGAAAGCAACAAAAAAAGTCTTTTGTTGGTTTTTTATAAAATCAAACGCTACATCGAGATATTGAAGAAAACACTAGTGTGCTTTTTACTGTTCTATATGTCCACAAAACCCTACAAAAAACCAAATCATTCCAGAAAGCCGTTTTTTTGTTTCACTTGATCGAATTTTCGGGAAAATTGAAAGCTTACGATTTTTGTCCTGAAAAGCTCACAATATACAAAAATGAGAAAAAATGTTTTTCCGAACTTTTTCCACATTTTTGCTGCAGAAAGCGTTTACTGTTTTTTCTGTTTCAGTTACCACTGTCGACAACTTCGTCAAACGGAACACTGTGCAATACACTGAAACCGAAAGTTCAGAAACCTTGTGCTCCTCCAGTGCCAGAAAAACGCTCCACTCTTTCGTTCAATCAACCGCCACCTTGTCCAACTCCAGATTACGATAATGTCAGCATTGCTTCCTCAGTTTCTATACCTAAACACAATGGATTCCATCGGAATGGCAACATGGCTGAAACAGTTGAGATGGAATCTCTTGAATCCTTCGAACTCTATAGTTCCACAGGAAATAGACCGAGGCCTCCAGATATTTATTTCTCTAACACAACTTCTACGAACGGATCGATATCATCTGGTACTTCTACTTTGAGGAAACCGAGGCCAGTAAGTGTGACAATAGGAGAATATGGAAATGGCACAATGAAAAAACCTGGAAAATTGGAATTCTTGCAAAATTGTAACGAAAATATTGATAAGCGGAGTGGCCCAACTATTACTAGTCTATTCGCAAATGAACTTGCTCAAACTCTGAACAGATCAAATCTGAAGAGAAGAACTGAATCTATGGTAAGGAGTCCGATGAATACCTTTGACATAATTTTTAATAGGCCAAGCAATAGAGGTTTTTTACGTGACAAAAATACTACCTGAAATCTGACTGTGCTGTCATGCAATAGGTAGTTTCTACATGTTTTTCATGATAAATTCCACTCCTGAATCGTCTTAGGTTTTTTTTGAGAAGCGAAAAATAGCCAAAAAAATCCAAAATTTTGCTTTTTCGCTTATAAAACGTGAAGTATTGATCTGATCGAAAAGCTGTTAAGGCACTTTTTGTAGAGAATTCAAAAGCAAAAAAATGAGAGGTGACACGTCTCAAGCGGATAATTAGTTTCCAAGAAAAGTCCAAAAAACTGGAAAAAAACATCAATTTTTCGAAAATTCATAACTTGGTCAATTTCTGAGATGAAGCGTAGTTGCTCTGAATTTAAGTAGTTATTAACATATACTTTATTGGTGCACAATTACAAAGCTGTCGGATAAATAGTTTTTGCACAATCGCAGTTTTCCGAATTCGACGTACTTTTTTCAAGAAGGTCGTGATACTCGGCTACTTGTCGGATTTGAATTTTACAAAAAGCATTTTAAAGAAGAAATAAAATTCTTCAAATCGTTTATTCTCTCGATACCGACCGATAATGTTTAGTGGGTGAAAAACGGCGTCAAACAGGAGCAAAAAGGCTCGTCTGCATCAAACTAGTCGCGGAGTGGGAGTCGCCCGCTAGGCGAGGGGAAAACTGTATACCTTGTATCTTTCGCGCGTCGCGTAGCGGGTGACTCCCACTCCGCGACTAGTTTGATGCATTAGAGCCTTTTTGCTCCTGTTTTACGCCGTTTTTCACCCACTAAACATTATCGGTCGGTATCGAGAGAATAAACGATTTGAAGAATTTTATTTCTTCTTTGAAATGCTTTTTGTAAAATTCAAATCCGACAAGTAGCCGAGTATCACGACTTTCTTGAAAAAAGTACGTCGAATTCGGAAAACTGTGATTGTGCTTGTGCAAAAACTATTTATCCGACAGCTTTGTGATTGTGCACCAATGAAGTATATGTTATTAACTACTTAAATTCAGAGCAACTACGCTTCATCTCAGAAATTGACCTAGTTATGAATTTTCGAAAAATTGATGTTTTTTTCCAGTTTTTTGACGTCTCACCTCTCATTTTTTTTGTTTTTGAATTTTTTACAAAAAATGCCTTAACAGCTTTTCGATCAGATCAATACTTCACGTTTTATAAGCGAAAAAGCAAAATTTTGGATTATTTTGGCTATTTTTCGCTTCTCAAAAAAACCTAAGACGATTCAGGAGTGGAATTTATAATGAAAAACATGTAGAAACTACCTATTTTATGACTGCACAGTCAGATTTCAGGTAGTATTTTTGTCACGAAATCGACCTTTCGATAGCTCTATTCATTGCTTGGTCTAACTCGGAACTAACCACCTTTACACCTACATATCAGTAAGGACAAGTGTAGAGCAAAATATTCATTTAATAACCTGACACAGACTATGTTTTTCATTTATTGAGGTTACGTAGAAATAGCTCTGCTAACCTTCGCCTAAAGCGATATTTTGTGATACATTTACCCGCAATAAAGTCCATTATTATGATGATTATTTTCAGGAAAATATGCTCAACTATCCAAATATAAAACCTCAAAATAACGGCACCCTTAGAATTTCCCTGAGAAACGTGCCGAAAAACTTGGCAAAATCTACCAACGATTTGATCAGCTGCGAGGAAAATGGCTCTGAAATGTTCGAGAACAGAGTAACCATAAATATCAACAACTCAGTCGAAAAGAAAAACGACAATAAGAATGGAATTTTGAAAAATTCAACAGTAGACAACATACCAACACACGAAAAATTGTCGGCACAGAAAAGTATAACATTTCGGGAACAGTAAGAAATTTCGATTGTAAATATTAATAATTCGGGATTTTTCTAAAATAATTACACAGTATTTTTTCTGATTGCACAAACTACTAATTCATTCTTTAGTTCTTTTATCTACAAAAATATTCAATGCAGTGTCTCCTTTCATTATTTTAGGTGGTCTGTAAACAAATGTGAGGGACTTTAGGAGATGATTCCTCGATGAAAATAAGCAGGGGAGTTCATATACAGTAAAGACTCGATAATCCGGATCAATTTATGCAAGGCACTGGCGCAGCCAGGGGGGGGGGCTTCGGGGCTGCAGCCCCCCCCCCCCAAAGATTAATTTCTTCGTTATTTGTTTCTTCATTATTTTTTTTCAACTTTCGTTATTTGTTGTATCATCAAAAATTTTTCAGTTCAGCCCCCCCCCCCAAACAAAATCCTGGCTGCGCCACTGATGCAAGGGATGATCCGGATTAATGAGGAATCCGGAATACCGCGTCTTACAATTTAGTAGAAATGCAATTTAAAAAAACGGTTGAAATAAATATAGGCTTTATTATCGAAATCATAAAACAAATATATTATTTGCAATAATTAGATATTTTACGTTTTCTACTGTAAGGGAAAAAGAATGCTGAACCAATAGCTTTCTCCTGTATATCTTTCAGAAGCTGAATATCAGTAATTGCCATGAGTTATGGAATAAACAGACTGCATCGAATTGATCTATGCTCTAAATGCATTTGCTATCATTATCCCCGTCTTCGAGGAACGAAAAAATATGTGCTGAAAGGCCTTTTCGGTATTTCAGTATTGTTAATTCAATATCATTATGATCCATATGCTGTATCAAAGCTGTATGGTTTGGAGGTAGAAACATTCCATTCCATTTCACTAATTAATTATTCTTGTCTGACTTTTTTTGTCTTATACCATTGTGCACTATGTATTATATACCAAAAGAACGCCCGATCGTCGTCATAGAAATTGAGTTACGACAAGTTAGAACCGTAAACCACGTATGCAACGATCGGAAATTCGGATTATTGAGTCTTGCAATCCGGATTATAAGGACATAATACAATCTTGACGGCAATCCGAACTAGTAAATATCCGGATTATCGAGTCTCTACTGTAATTTTTTTTCGAAATCAACCTTCCTTCCAAGATACAGCCTTTGGAACGCGATAACGAGTTGACAGTTTTTATTTTTTTTAGGAGTACTAAAAACAATGAGTCATAAAACTATACTTGATATTATTCATTAGGTAGATGTTACTCACACAATTTTTTTTAATCCCATAAATTTATTTTTAGGAGTTGAAAATAACAACCCCTCATGATTTCTCTTCAAAAATTGTTTTCGTGGGATAGATTTTCGAAAAATAAAATTTTCTTATGGTTTCCCATTTAATTCTGGAGAAAAAAGTCTCTTCCAAAATTCGATACGGTCGATAATTTGCTCGGAAAACATAAAAAAAGGGTTCAATTTTTGTAATAAACAGTGACGGCTCGTCGGGGTCGGCAGGGTCGGCCGGGCCGACCCAAAAATAATCGGGAAATAAAAAATAATTCTAGATATTCAATTTTTTCAAATTCATTCTGAATGATCGATTTCGCTTTCAATTTGCCTGGATATTTAATATTTCCACTCAGAACAGGAAAATATAACTTATTCTGCCGAACATTTTCGTTCCGTCTTACCTAATAGCACCTTCGTTCTTGCCCTTCAATAAATTGTAACACACCAAAATTAAAAATGGTAACATTTCGTAACATCACCGAAAACTGATTAGAATTATTGTACGTTACACCGTAACACTAGATCTGAAATGTAACACAAATGTTACAATTGTGACACCACGGTCGGCCCACAGCCGTCGGCCGTACTACCAGTACGTAAATGAAGCGATACTACGACATACGTCCAGAATACGGCCACTCAGTAGAACGGTACAACGCATCGATAGTAGGTCGCTTCCCAATAGTCACGGTCGGCAGGCCTACCCTGCTGCAAGCAGAAGTACCTAGTTTTCACAGTTCTCACCAAATATTCACTGATTAAATGAATAGTTATTTATAACTATTTCAGGAAAGATCGGTTTCTTACCGTTCGATAGTAGTTATTGATTTTTTGACCATGAAAATATCATCAATATATTATTAACTTTAGGAACATCGCGATTTCAAAAGGTCTAGAATACGCGGCTAGGTCGGCAGGCCGTACCAGAGAAGAGGGAATTCATCTAGCAGCGCATTTCGCGATCTTCGCATATGTATAAGGAATTGAATAGGGTTATTCATTAGTTAGTGTTTCTAAGGGGTAAGTTGACAGTGCGGAGACAAAGTGCCCACGTGTAATTACTGTAATTCAAATTCTTTGGCTATTTCCGTAAGTTCATTACGAATTTATTTGATTGTTAAATTTGAAATATCGAGCACATGTAAGGTTATTGTGTCAAGTAGCAGCGACTTGGTGAGTCGGAAAACAAAATATTTTGAATTGTTGATCCTTTTTCTATTGACACAAGAGACATTTATGAGAATTTCAAGGAGCTCGTTAAATCGCCTCGACTTCAGACGAAGATTTCATTCTTCGGCGTCCTCAGTATTTTTTGGTTTGTAACGAACCATACAGAGTGTTTTAATTGACTCGGTGAGGGAATGAATTTATGAGATGAGGAAATAGACAGTGCAACATACTCTTCTCGGGAAATAAACGAGACAATAGATATTAGATGTTTCTGTCAAATGTTGACGAGACGGTGAAACATCGGAACGATTTTTGAGGATTTTTCGATGTTAGTTAAATTTGATCCGCGAATGATGTTTTCGCTAGGTAACTTAGACAATTTCAATCATTGTAATATATTGACTAAATTATTAGGACAAACCAATGACGACGCGGCTGTGATGGCGGAAAAAAATTAACGGTTCACAATCGCGAATAAAAAAATCATTGCTTTTAATATATTTTTTTTTGTCTGGCCGACCCACATCTGGAGGGCACGAGCCGTCACTGGTAATAAATACTTTCCAGTAATAAAAAATCACAATACTTAGTTATAAAATGGTAGTATCTTGGAAGGAGGGTCGATTTCGAAAAAAAATTATATGAACTATCCTGCTTATTTTCATCGAAGTTCCTCGAATTTGTTTACAGACACCCTGTATAATACGAATATTATTCGTTTTGCTGTTTAATTTTCTTTGTAGATATTTTAATAAACATAACTTAAGGTTGGTTCTTCTTCACAATTCTGTAACAATATTATGGATTTGGTACACTTTCACTAATACCTACTATTTTGTTTGAAATATAAGGTTTTCATTACTGAGGAACCTATAATACAATCTCGTATTTAAGAGCTACTGATGTGAATATATGAAAACATTTTTCTTTCAGTAGATTGGTTCCAAATTTTTCAATAAACCTAAAATGTACATAATGTAAATTATTTTCATATAAAGTATGGTAGGTGCTGAATCCAATCCAATCCAAACAAAGCAAAATCTGAAAGAATTTTTTAATTTTTTGTGTAGAAAACGTGCTTTTTTGTTGTACTTATTTGAAGTTAAGCTAACCTTTGTTCGGAAATAAAAAACTACATAAAGTGACAGAAATATATGAATAATTTTTATCGTGATCTAACCAGTTGTTTCTGAGATGAGCATGTTTTCCTGTCGAAAATATAAAAAAATATAATAATCTTAATAAACCTACCAGGTTTGAAATGTTTTAACACTATATGAAGTGATAATTCCAAATACAGTAGAGACTCGATAATCCGGAGAACGTTAATCCGGATATTTACTAGTCCGGATTGACGTCAAGATTGTATTATGTCCTTATAATCCGGATTGCAAGACTCAATAATCCGAATTTCCGATCGTTGCATACGTGGTTTACGGTTCTAACTTGTCGTAACTCAATTTCTATGACGACGATCGGGCGTTCTTTTGGAATAGTGCACAATGGTATAAGACAAAAAAAGTCAGACAAGAATAATTAATTAGTGAAATGGAATGTTTCTACCTCCAAACCATACAGCTTTGATACAGCATATGGATCATAATGATATTAAATTAACAAAACTGAAATACCGAAAAGGCCTTTTAGCACATATTTTTTCGATCCTCAAAGACGGGGATAATGTTAGCAAATGCAATTAGAGCATAGATCAATTCGATGCAGTCTGTTTATTCCATAACTCATGGCAATTACTAATATTCAGCTTCTGAAAGATATATAGGAGAAAGCTATTGTTCAGCACTCTTTTTCCCTTACAGCAATTATTCCAAATAATATATTTGTCTATATTTATTTCAACCGTTTTTTAAATTGCATCTTTACTAAATTGTAAGACGCGGTATTCCGGATTCCTCATTAATTCGGATCATCCCTTGCATTAATTGATCCGGATTATCGAGTCTCTACTGTATTGGGATTGAGATTCGTTAATAAGTCGTTAAAATTTGCATGATTTACACTTGAATGAATGATCTTCCTCATCATTTCTCTGCAAAGGATAATTCAGGGTTACAAAGTTCTTTGAACTCTTTGGGAACTTTACATTTTATTTACCAATTATATTTTCTTCTTTCAGCCCAATTCTGATAAAAGATAAGACATCAAATGTGACGACTTGACGAAAACCAGAAAAAGTTTATTCAACAAATGATTCGTATATCGTCTAAAAGAGGTTCAATGAAAGAAGTGATACCGAGCTTATCTTATCCATTGATATGTACCTATTATATTGTGATAAGTGCAATATTTCTGCAATATGATTCTATTCTATATTATATCATAGTGTGCATGTATTTTATTTTGTCGTGTCAATCTGAAAGTGTCAAATTTGTATAAGATACAAAATAAATTCATATTCTGGATTAGAATGCAATTATTTCCCTCGAAATTATTTTCATGTCTATAAACCGTGTTCAAAAACTTCTTTTTTCTGAGTATTGTGATTTTGAAGATATGGTATTAATCGAAAGTCCATTTGCACAAACTACTAAAGAAGGACAAGGTATACGACAAGTATATTTAGGTAAGTACGTCCTTTTAGGTCATACTATGTGGTAGTTTATAGTTTAAAAGAGGGGTTACAGTTCACTGCGACCTTAAGGTCTATTGTGCCCCCTTACAGAGCTGTTCTGGCCAAAACCTTCACAGCTCGCCTTCCGGTTCCAGAGATCTAATGAAATCTAATAACTGTGAAGGCTTCAACGAGGCTAATTCCTCACTCTTACAAGTTTCTCGTCCAAGGCATTCCTTCCTCAGGCTCGCAATGCCAAGGCATTGAACAATGATCATTCAGAGAAAAGACTGGTAATATTTGTTGAAATCAACAACTGTTAAATTGATGAATAACCTTCAACAACCCGACACATGTTGCAATTCACTCGTATAATTCCCCCTTGAAGTTTGGCCACTTCAAGAGAAGACACTCCGTATATTACTCCCGCATTCAATTTCAGGTCTGACTCCAACAAAGTTAGTATTAGCAACGGACGTTATGCCTGCTGTTGACAGATCTTTCCCTTATTTCACACCCGGAATTGATCCAGACATTGAGACATTCGAACTGATAGCAATTTATCCGGTGGAGTGCGTCAACTTGACAGTTTTTTCGAAGCAGAAGAGACAGGCTCTGAAGGCCCATTTTTGTAATAATAGTGTTCTTTACTTTGAGTTGGGAGGCTTCGAGAAGAGAGAGGTAAACATTATTGAGTTATTCGGTTTTCCAGAGATATATGAATGACATAAATTGAGCAGATATAGTTATTTAATAAACTAGGTTATTAAAGACAGCGACTAATGGTCAAGATATTTTAATGCGTGAGCGGAGCGCATAAGTTTTTTTTGTTTTATCCCGGCTGTAAGTCCCCCTGCAACAATGTCCCACTATCGTGTTCCAGTCCTCAACTTCACATCAAAATTTGTTCAAAAGCAACCTAAGCTACATAATGGATAGCTCCAAATGTTTCCTTAGTAAATATAAAAAGTAAATAATGTAAATCGGTTTAAAATACTACTAACTACCTACCTGCCAACCCCCGATGTTAGACAGTGACATCCGCAACATTGTCTGCGTAAAAAGTATTAAATTATGGCGCTTACCGACCATCTAAGTTAGAAAAGTGGTCAAATACTAACTTGAAGTCTTAGTAACACTCAGTTAAAAAAAAACATCAAAATCATTTCAGTAGCTATGGCATCATGCGCTCCTTGACACGATCCGCGGGACTGAGGTATTTTCCTGCCGTAAAAAGAAGCTGTGTCCGTGCCTAGGATCCTATCTTTATATTAACCAAGTCTTATAAAAATCCGTTCAGACGTTAAGGCGTGAATGAGGTAAACTTTTAAAACAAACGATTAAAAATCACCAACTTAATTAGTTTTCTGCCTACTGCCTACGACTTAAGTACGATAGCATGAATATTAACTATCTATCACCTAACTAAATTCCATCAAAATCCGTTCAGCCGTTTAGGCATGATAGAGCAAAACTCCCAGCAAAAACCATAAAAAAATCACTAACTCAATTCAGTTTTCTGCCTACTTCCTACCCCCTAAGTACGATGACGTGATCATTTTGATCTTATATCGGTTTCTAGGTAACCTTACTAAATTTCATCAAAATCTGTTCAGCCGTTTATACGTGAAAGAGCAAAAGTCCCAACAAAAACGACTAAAAATCACTAACTCAATTTAGTTATCTGGCTACTGCCTACCCCCTAAGAACGATGTCGTGATTATTTATAGCCTATGACCATTTCTAGGTTATCATCTATCACCATACCAAATTTCATCAAAATCCGTTCAGCCGTTTAGGCGTGAAAGAGTAACAGACAGACAGACAGACAGAGTTACTTTCGCATTTATAATATTAGTATGGATTATTTTTATCATCAAACGATCAATCTTTATAGATTTTTGCTTGCAATCACCATTATAAAAAGTTTCATGATATGCGTCAAACACATATTATAAAAACATAAAAAAATTATAAATGAAAATTCAGGCGTTTAAGAGTAACGCGGGCATAATATAAACAATGAAAAAAAATAAATTTCTCGTGTGTTCGACACAGATGTTTTGGAATCTCTGGCAAGAACGCATCAGATTCCTTTGTCCTGATGAAAACAGTTCCTCGAAATCTGAGACGTCCGTAGCTTCGTCTGATGCCACTAGCAGTACTTTGTATTTGGTGGATAGTAAAGAGATCATCAGACCAAACGGCGTCAAGCAAAGGTGGTTCAAATTTGGAACTGGTAATAGTCGATCGGTAACATTTCTTTTAGAAAAATTGCAATCATCATTGCTATTTTTCGATTACAGAACCTGCTTCGAGGTTGGACAGACCGGTATCTGTATATGGGAAAGAGCTTTGAGGATCAGCCGCAGCTCTATGTCTCTCATGTGAAAAAAGCCATCGCTGAAGGAGTTCGTTCAACACCCACAACTATCCAGGTGAATTATACAATTTTTCACGAATATTACGGGTCGTGTAAAGGCAAAAGCAATAGAGGTTTTTTACGTGACAAAATACTACCTGAAATCTGACTGTGCAGTCATGCAATAGGTATTTTCTACATGTTTTTCATGATAAATTCCACTCCTGAATCGTCTTAAGTTTTTTTTGAGAAGCGAAAAATAGCCAAAAAATCCAAAATTTAGCTTTTTCGCTTATAAAAACGTGAAGTGTTGATCTGATCGAAAAGCTGTTAAGGCACTTTTTGTAGAGAATTCAAAATAAAAAAATGAGAGGTGACACGTCTCAAGCGGATAATTAGTTTCCGAGAAAAGTCCAAAAAACTGGAAAAATACATCAGTTTTTCGAAAATTCATAACTTGGTCAATAAACCCTTTCGCATTCGCCATTTTGCAACATCTAAAATTCCGCCCCCGCTGTTATTGTTTATTTCATTACACAGGGTGTTCCTAAATTGAACGTTCAAACGAAAAAGGGAGATTCTTTAAGTGAGTTCAAGAAAAAAAAGTCCCATAAACATGGGGTCGCAAACGTTTCGTTTTCGCGATACAGGGTGTTAAAGTTTTAATCAAAAATATGGGTTGATTATACGAATTAATCGAATCTTTATGAATAATCGCTACAGATCAGGAATATTTCCATAAAAACTGACACTGAATTCATTCACCACAGCTTACAAAGAGGCCTTCCCAACATAATTTTGATTTTCACGAGGATTTCGAGAGAATCGTTCAAAATTTTTTCTCAAAATCGTTGGTAGATACCACAAAACTACAAGAGACCGAAAAGTTTAGTATAAGAACAAAGCTTCTTTTACATTTTTTCAAATTAACAGTTGCTCACCAAAAAAGTTCTGCAGAAGAACAGGTGGCAGTGTTCCAGAAAAAATATCATCCTGTAGATCTTCTATCGAAATTGCCATGTCAAGTAGTGAGAACTCTCAAATGTAATATCTATGCCAAATTTCAGTTGAATATCTTGTGAAGTGTAGATCCTATGAGAAAAAACTTGAAAAAAATTCAAACTTCAACACTCTGTATCTCGAAAACGAAATGTTTGCGACCCCATGTTTATGGGACTTTTTTTTCTTAAACTCACTTAATGAATCTCCCCTTTTCGTTGTACGTTCATTTTAATAACACCCTGTATAGGAGAACTGGCAGAAGTTGTCTTATTATCTTCAATATTCTCCCTTCATTGTTTAGAATGAAATTATCTGATAAAATTAATTAAGAACGATTAAATTTCTGCAACCGCCCACACTAATATTGGCCATGAATTAAGTAGATCAAGGAAAGGACTCGCATCAAGAGGTTTTAATCGTTTGAGGTCCTTCGTTTGGGATTTACAGGGCGATATTCATCTTATGGATGAAATTTTAAATTTCAATTACTCTTAAACTATTCGACAGAATTATTTCAAATTTGGATGTTTTGTCACCCTTTACGATTGCCATATTTCAATATGTCAGAAATTGAATAAAGATCCGAACTAAAAAAATTTCTATTCTATATTGGAACACCGTGTACGTGAACCTTATGTTTTTTTTTCATTTTCGTAACCAGAAAGAATCAATTAATGAGAAAAAATCAAATTCTCTGCTTGGCACGGTCATACAGGGTGATCAAGAAGTGATCAATCAATATTACCTCATGAGTGAAATCTCAGACTATTCGACCGAATGATTTCAAATTTGGAAGTTTTGTCACCCTTTACGATTGACATCTTTCAAAATTTCTTAAATGGAATAAATCAGATCCGGACTAGAAAAATTCCAGGCTTGTTGTATTTTCCTTAATATTGGATCACCCTGTACGTGAACATTATGTTTTTTTTTAATTTCGTAACCACAAAAATTACAATTAATGAAAAAAAGTTTAAATCTCTGCTTGGCACTGTCATACAGAGTGATCAAGAAGTGATCAAGTAGATAACATCACCTTATGAGTGAAATTTCATAGTTCGATAAATCTTGATCTGATAGGAGAAATTACTTCGAATTTTTCAGTTTTGTCACTCTTTTATAATGCCTTCCTTGAAATTTTCCTCAAATTTACGGACAACGTGCTCAAAAATGTATCGAAATGGAAGGATACCATTTTGAGCAATTCCTGAACTGAAAATTCTTCCATTCAATTTGTTTTTAAGATCGAATATTTTTAATTTATTTTAGGTTTTTTGTTTCATCCATTATCCAGTTTGTTGGTTGAAAGTTTTTTCCGATTGAATCAGTTTCATTAGTGAACAGTGTTCTTTATGATTCGATTGCTTAATCTGAACTCTCTACTCTACTAGTCCGCATTTTATTTATATTTCAGAAATATCGAAAGATGGCAATTTTAAAGGGTGTCAAAACTTCCAAATTTGAAATAATTCTGTCGGATAGTTTAGGAATTATTGAACTTTGAATTTCACTCATAATGTTTTTTTGATCACTTCTTGATCACCCTGTATGACCTTGCCCAGCAGAGATTTTGGATTGATCTCATTAATTTATTCTTTGTGGTTACGAAAATAAAAAGAACATAATGTGCATGTACAGGGTGCTCCAATATTTATGAAAATAGAAAAATTCTGAAATTTTTCTAGTCCGGATCTGATTTATTCAATTTTTCAAGTATTGAAAGATTGCAATCGTAAAGAGTCACAAAACTTGCAACTTTGAAATAATTTTTTAGAATAGTTTGACAGTTATCGAATGAATATGAAATTTCACCCATAAGATGAATATCACCGTGTATATCCCCAACGAAGGCCCTCAAACGATTGAAACCTTTTGTTGCGAGTCCTCCTTGATGTTTTTGATCCATGGTATCCGTTTGTCGCATTCTTCCCTTGACACCCTGTATATTCAAGAGTTATGAGTCCTTCCAATTTCACTGATTTCTGAAAATTTCTTGAATTTCAGGAACAAGATCACACCTTGCAGTAGTTTTGTATCTCAAAATTCTTCAATTTCCCAAATGAGTAATGTTTTTAAAAGATTGGATAATAATATAGAAGATATCTGCTGTATGACGTCAATAGTACCTTCTCATAACGAAACCAAAAATGTAGCTCAGCTGAAAACAGAGGACAATTTTTCCGCTCAAGTGGTAAGAAATTTCATATGATGAAAATTGCTGTCGGCTTGAATCTCTCTTTCAGTTCATTGAACTCTAATGAAATTAAATAACATTTCCATTTTTCATTAATCACGGATTTCTTAATTTGGTTGAGCCTGCAATTTTCACGTCTGAAGAGCCCACGATGGTATATCTCTGCGATGTCTATAAGAAGTCGCAATGTGAATATCTTATTCTTGTCCCGTTGCGACCTGTATAAGAAGTCGCAATGCTAATATCTTATTTTGGTAATATTTGTGATATCTATGGGATGTCGTAAGAGGAGGTCGCGTAGATGTCCGGATTGTAACCTCTCGGCGATCTCGCCGGGGAGTCGCAATGCGGATATCTTATTCTGGTTATATTTGTGACATCTAAAAGATGTCGCAATAGGAGTTCGCATAGATGTCGGATTGTAATCTCTCGACGATATCGACAGGAAGATTGTGATTACTGGGAATCACAGTGGACAAACACATCATTAACAAATTTATTCAAATACATTGTGAACCCTTCGTTTTCTTTCTTATTTCAATCATTTACTCCTTGTCACACTATCTACACTACTGGAAAAAATTAAAGGATAAAAAAAATTCCAAATTTTTCGGCAGTTTTCAACATGCCGTAACTTTGAGAGGAATGGTCGTATAAGAAATTTAAAAAAAGGAAATTGTAGCTGCAAGTGTCTAGTTTTTGGATTAGTACTTCAAAAATTTTAAGTTTTAGTGGTTTTCGAGTAATGATAGAAAAATCAGCAACAAAAAAATTCTCAAAATTTTACTTTTTTCTTGTCTACGAGCGTGGAAATTTTATTTTTGCATAATCGTTATAATGATTGGATACTTTGTTAATTCAGCTTTAATTTATTTTTTATTTACCGCAATACGTCCACTTCTCGCCGAGATATCGGTCTTCAAATGGAAAACAGGGGTGGCAATACCCGTTATTGAATTAATAAAAATTTATTTGTTAGTCTATTTTATTTTTATTTTTTGAAATTTATGTACTATCTGCAATTAAAATGTGGGAAAAGCTCGAGGAAATTCTTTTTTGCCTTTTTTTAAAGATTATGAGCCTCTCAGAGCAAAAAACGTGATCCTTATTTTTTTTCAAAAATTCAATCGAGTCAAACAAAGAAACGGCTCGCTGGATTGAGTTGGCTCTTCGTAAGGTTTTTATCAACATATTGAACTGTGAAAGTCACACTTAACATTATGGTTCCTCAACATTTTCGATCCAGCGGTAGATTTTCCAAGAAACCGCCAAAAGCCCTTTTTTTGTTAAATTTTTATATTGATGCGACATGAAGTGGTAAAATTTTGTGAATTTTTTTGTTACTGATTTTTATATCATTACTCGAAAACCACTGAAACTTAAAATATTTTAAGTTCTAATCCAAAAACTAGACACTTGGAGCTACAATTCCCTTTTTTCAAATTTCTTGTACGACCATTCCTCTCGAAGTTACGGCATGTTGAAAATTGCCGAAAAATTTGGAAATTTTTTTTGATCCTATAATTTTTTCCAGTAGTGTATATTTTACCAAAACAATTGAAATTTAGACAGCTTCCTCTGGAAATTGCAGTCTCTTCATCAGTTTGTATACAAGCGGAATAACAAAAATGCATACGGATTGACGTATAAAATGGAGGTTGCTGTTGATTGAGCAGAGTATGCTGCGTTCTGTATTTGTCTTGAAATGAGCCACCTTAGTTATGAATTTTGTAGAATGAAATTCTCACCCGTACTTAAATTTTACTTCCGAATATGGGAGGAATTCTTATTTCAGGTTCATTAAAATCGGGATCAGCAAATTTTAAATTTCTCGGAATATTCGAAAGTGAGGTATAAAAATTCAAATTTTGGAAAATTTTCTGTTGTATGATCAAAAATGATCTATTCAACGATAATGAATCATGTGAATATTGTTTTGTTTTACAGAAAACCTTCACACTCGAGGAACTTGGCGTATTGGCAGAAGCGTGCATAAAAAATGTGGGAGTCAGAGACGCACAATAGGAGATTCACCCATAAACGGAGATATGCTTTGAATCCTCAATCTCATTTTTTTGTATGGCTTGGGACCTTGGAGTTTGAGAAAAGGCTGTAAATATTCAGTTCAAGTGAGCAATTGTGTACATTTTTATGGATTCGGGGAAACGCTGTATAAAACATAAAAACAAGGGCCAACAAGGAAAGTTGATATATCCTCCCGGTATAAACTAATAATTCATTCAGCTTAAGAAAATTAAGGAAAAACTTCAGAAATTGAACTAGTAAAAAGTATCTTCATTTGCTATTTCTGTTGAACGTCAAGTAAGTTATTCAAGCCAATTTTTTTTATTGACTGTTTTAATGCATATTACGAAAACAATATGATTGTTTCCACATCACAAACCATTACTATGTATCGAATTTCAAAGGAAGTTTAGTGCATTCTCATTGTAGTGATTTTAATTACATAACAAGTATTTAGCCCTATAGTCCGTTCACGAAAGGTTGAGCACATAGTAGGCGTTTCTTTATTTATCTGAAGTTGGCAGTATTTACTGTCATAAAGTAAAATAAAGTCAACGTTGCCGAATGTACTCGGCCTCGTCCGACGAGCTTGAGAGTTATCAGAGAACTCTATGCAATATTGACAACATTGCGTATCAATCTGACAAGAAAATAAAGAACATAACCTTAAATTTCAAATACACAGTGGAATATGCCAAATTTCCATGGCCAACCGACGGCTCAACCTTTCGTGAACGGTATAGATGATTAATATTTTAAGCTGCGTGTATGGAAGTTATACAGGCTCTCTTTAAATGATTGTAACAGCGCAGTTGGCTCTGGATTATTCTCATTTTATCGCTTCTTATGCAAACCACATAATTCTGTGATATTGCTATGCTCTGATTGGTTAGATTGAGCCTACTTTGGTATTCTGTAGCCACAAAGAATAATCCAAAGCAAACTGCGCTGTTATTATCATTTATTAAGACCTGTATATTTTCAAGGTTGACGTTTCAGGTTCAAGTTAATTCGTAATAATTATACATACCAAAGAAAATTTGAGGTATAATAATAAATTCAAAATTCGAAACCTATGATTCAAATTCTAAATCATTTAAATTCTTCATCGAATTTCGACAGAATATCGAAAAAACTTGACTGAAATAGAAAAAATATCGTCTAATACATTCTTGTTGCAGAAGGCTAGTCCAACACTCATGCTCTTTCGTCGCTCGTTTTTGAACTTCGCATTAAAAATCCGTTTTAAAAGGATTCTATTCTTAACTTTTTTTAGAATATACTATTTCCGATTTTTCAGATTAAAAGAGCAGTATCCGCAGTGACAATCATAAGACAACCAGTTGATACAGGTCTGAGACTTCCGATTTCCAGAAGACAGTTGCTGGCCACGATTTCTTACGATGACCTCAGTGCTGATCGCTTCGTAGACAGATCGTAAGTGGAACTACACCAAAATGGAGAAGAACCTGAAGAAGTTACTATATGATTTCAGGGGAGCTAATAGTTTACCCATAATCCTGTTCTGGACACCTTGCTATGGTATCGACCAAGAACTGCCAAGTATGCATATGACGAACTGCAAGATCATCTTTCTAGCCTGAAGAATGGTCGGAAAAAAAACTAACTAGTAGAAGTGAGTTATACAAAGTTAGCTTCGTTTCGAAACTTTTCCAATTCGTTTGAAACATTTGTGTCGGAATTCCAAATTCTGTCCGAATAATTTCGAAAAACCTTGACGTGGAACTCGAAATCAGAAGCGTTTGTGCGTTTGATCATTGGGAAAGTCGCCAAATTTTGGACAATTGCCCAATTTTGGATACTGCATCAATCGAATTCTACCAGGAGTTTTCTGCATTCAATGCCAGAAAAACTCCGTTTTCACACACAATTCTGTGTTATAGGTCACTGACATGATTTCTCAACTGAGAATACTGAGATGATATGTGTAGGAGTTAAATTAGGTTGGTACCACGATACACACACACACACACACACACACCGGTATGCCGACGCGCATCGAGAGTGACATCACTGCGGAGCATTTCCATTGCATTTGGCGGGGTAGAAGTGTTAGAACTTGAGGTAATGATTGGAATTTGTTTCTAATATGTACCGCAATGACGTAAACGCACCGGACTAGTTTAGACCCCGAATCTGGCATACCGGTGTTTGTGTATCGTGGTTGTACTTCTCTGATTCGAGTTCGTCCGTCCTCAACTCAGAACGTTTTATTGGTCTCCAAACATCCTTTATTTCAATGGAGGGCGCACTGATCGGGTTTGCAGTTATAGTCATGAAGGCTGCTTCCTTCAATTTTCTCCGTTTCCATCTTTCTTCCTTTGATATTATGGAAGCCTCGTTCCATCTATTATGTGGTCTTCGTTTATACAACCCAAGAAAATGGAAACAGCCGAAATAATCTTTCAACCAATGAGCCATTATCAAGAAATTTCCGTTCACAATCAATAATTTCGTGTGTACTTCATTTTCCAGAAAAAGCCCCTATAAATTGTTGGTGTAAAAAAAAGTTCCGATCTAGAAATGAAACTTGCGAAACAGATATAGATTCAATGAGAACTACAGATTCGAGTCTTTCCAGTAGCTGTCACACTTGATGAAGAATGTAGGTAATTTCAAGGAGAGCGTACATAATATTAATTTCTAATAGTTCTTTGTTGTGCCTCTTCTTATAGATCCACGTAAAACCCGGAAAGAAACACATCTACAGACTCTGAAAAAAGCATTGAGAATGGATCTCATACTATCTGCCTGGGATTTTGATTCCACTTCTTTAGCTGAACAGCTTACACTGATAGATAAAGAGCTTTTTTTGAGGATAACAAGTATCGAACTAGGAATTATAATTTGCCAGCAGTCTTCCAAAAACACTCCTAATATATCTGCAATCATAGCGTTCGCACATAGAATCAGCTGTTTAGTTACCACTGAAATCTTGAAAGAAGACTATGTTAATGTATGTTGAATGCACTTCTCAGCTAAATACTATCAAAATTTTAACGAAAATAGCATAAGTGGTAATATGGGTAAGTTATAACACCCGAACTGATAGTTACATTAATGAAGCAATAGAAAATCATCTGCATCACTCTATAAAATGCCCGATTTCACGAATTCGACGGATCTTTTTCATAAAAGAGTTGTTCCGAAGAGCCGAGAGCAAGTTTTATAATATTCCTAGCGATTCTCTGGAAACTCTTAATATGTTCGCAAAATATGGATCATGATCTATCATAATTTTTGATTGATCTTCTCTTCGACAATCTTATCTCCCACAAGTATAGTCCGTTCACGAAAGGTTGCCATGGAAATTTGGCATATTTCACTGTGTATATTAAAATTTTAGGTTATGTTGTTTATTTTCTTGTCAGATTGATACAACAATGTTGTCAATATGCATAGAGTTGTCTGATGTCTTGAAGTTCGCCGGACGAGCCGGGTACATTCGGCAACGTTGACTTTATTTTACGTTATGACAGCAAATACTGCCAACTTCAGATAAATAAACAAAGGCCTACGATGCGCTCACCTTTCGTAAACGGACTATACAACCATAATATGTTTGCAATAAGCCATATCTGTTATTTGTAGTTAGAAAAACATGTCAAAATACTTAATGGTCTATAGTTGTTATAGTCATTCACGTCACCTTTTTTATGAGCCGGCTTGACAGTGATATAATCAGATTGTATGGAATATTCCATACTACAGAGAATTATCAATGATGTGATTGATAAATAATAAAATTCGGGGTATATCTTGATATAAATTTTTGAAATCGTCCCAAAAAATAAAAAAAAACTTCATAATGGTCTATCGTTCTTACCTGTGTTGGGAGCATGCGTAGACAAATTTCAGCTTTTATAAAATAACGAAGGTCTGGGGTTCACGGGCTCACAGACTATAATGAATTATAGCATAAAGCATCCTTTTTTTCAGGTCAGAGCACGTCTCATGGCAAGGTTCATCTGCGTAGCAGATAAGTGCCATCGTATGTCGTCGAATTATCAATCCTGTAAGTCGGTGCTGTGCGGATTACAAACACTGGCAATTTATAGACTGAGAAGAACATGGCTTATGTAAGGAAGAAACACTCGGTCTACTTATAGGTTAGTTCAAAAGTTGGGGACCACTTGAGCGGAAGAGGCGCGAAGCGTTGTTTTCCGCCGGAGAGATTTGCACTGAATACTGAATCAAATGGGTAGACGCTCACTTAGGAGGCGCGAAGCGAAGAGCCGAAGAGCCGATCGTTAGGCATATTAGCGCACGGAAGGAACGAGTCATTTTCCGCCGGACAAGTTTGTATTGAAACAAAGGGTAGACACTCACCTAGGAGGCGCGAAGTGAAGAGCAGCAAGGAGGCGAGTCGTTTGACGCGTGAATGATCCTTGGGGCATTTGCGCGACAAATTTCACGAGGTGGTTCTCAAGTAGGTAGTCGGCGGCCGGAATCGGGTTCGGTATATTCCAGCTCGAGGAAAAACTTGCGATTTTTATGAAAATTCATACTCGAATTTCGCCAATGGTTAGTTGGCAGTTATTTTTGTATTTGTGAGAAATAAGTTTGTTTTAAATGGCTGAGAGTGCTGATTTAAATTCCGTCGATTGAGTTCTGGAACAACGAATTTCATATACAATACAAACAACATTTCTGAATTTCTACAACTGTAAATGTGAATTCAAATCGTTGGTCATAAAGTAATTATTTTGTGTGAATACAACAAAATATTGAAATATCCTTCTTTCAGAGAAATAAAGATATCTGATAAAATTGTGGAGAAACCCTGCGAGGGATAAATACATAAAAATATACTTTAATATTGTAGTATTTTCTATGGATATATGATCAGCGAACATTAAACAAGTTCGGGAATTAATGTTGGAAGTCGTTGTTCAAACTATACCATCAATTATCATTCCAATAAATGCTATTTCCTACTATGAATAATAATAGATTGTGTTAAAAAAAATCATTCATGTTTATTTTCTTACGGTGTGAAAAAGAAGGAAAAATTTATCCTGAATTATGATGACTACTTGCTTTGATTTCTTTAATCGGTTATAGAGAAACTAAGCATTTTGTATCAATGATTTTATATATTTTCTTTTTTTGTATCCTAGGTGGAGGTAGGAGGGATGACGAGGATTCCATTGAAAAAATCGCAATTAAAACAAGATTATGACCCGAAACACGATTCTAACAATAGCTCTACCCTTGTTCGTGCGTGTAGGCGGCATGCAACAAGGTTAATAAAAATTTATTGCGGTCTAGAGCGAATGTTGCCTGCTCGACGTATCGCTTCGTTCAAGTGCGCGGTCCTCGGCGAACTAACGCTTCGTCTCGCTTCTCGCCTCTTCGCATTCACAAGTCTCTTATTGAGCGCTCTTTCTAACCCATTTGTGTACACAATTTGTTCACTAGAAGTAAAGTAGGAACGATAAACAAAAATTTATATCCAGCATTTTTTTATTATGAAAAGGCTGCAATAAATATATTTTTCCACTCTCAAACAACGTTTTTAAAAGGACAAATTCATTCAGAAACAAGTTTATTTGGTGAAGGTCTGAATAATAATAATGAATACAATTCCATTTCCACATAAAGGAATCTCGGTTCACAAAAGTGCTGAAGTATCAGAAATGATCTTGCCTAGATACCTACTTCCAGGAAATCGGGAGAGTGCATATATGCAAAGGAATGTCTAAGCCTATCATACATAATAAATAACAACGCGCGCAAATAAGCAAGACGCTGGCATTCTATTCAAGAAACACTAATGGCGGGTTTCAAAAAACTCCGATCAGCTTGATTTTTGAAATGTCATCATGTCTATGCAATTTTCAGTTCATTTTTGACATAAACCATAGACTAAATTCATAATCAACGATTTGATTGCCCGATCAAGCTTTGTGAAACCGAGGGTTAGTAATAATTAAATATATTTTCAGGAATTTCCAGTATTTGAGCAAATTGTACAAAGACGTCAGACTTCCAGCGTATCAAAATCCTTTCACATAGCAGTGCAAGATGCTCCTTATCTACCTCAGATTGCTGATATATTAGCAAGGCTACTAGATCATCTGCCTGACTCTAAAGTGCCACCAATGAAGAAAAGGATAACAACAAGTGAGCATTTGTGATGATAATAATACGCCGGCATATTTATAGCAGGAGGAAACTCTCAGATTTGGATTCAGCATCCCAAAAAACATTTAAAATGGAAGAAATCAAAACTAGGTACCACAAAACTTTCCTGCTGGGGTTCTTTCGATCATAATTTACTAAAGGGTAAACTTCTTCTGGAATCTGACGATCTCCTCCAGAATTTCCCTGTATAATAAAAGTATTAAACGGATTTTAGTAATAAGCAACAAATAGGTATCATTGAATAGTTTATGTCAGTATTATCGAATTTGGAACCCTACAGAGTTTAACAGTTTTTTAGTCATTCTACAGAAAAACGTTTTACAAAACGAATATGAATAAAGTATAAAAAATTTTTTGTTTGGTGGGTAAATGACTGAAATGTTGTTTGAGACCACCCTCGGCGAAAAATTCGAAAATTACAAACATTTAGGCGAAACGATAGCTCGCAAGAAGATCCTTCATCTTATTCTTTGAATTTGAAAGAATTTTATTAGTAAATCATTCGTGAATAGACCTGATAAGCTAGGCGGATACCTTTATAACTGAATAGAGGTTCAAAATTTAAGAAAATCCTTGAGCAGGTGAATGAATGCAAAGTCTTAGCACCATAGAGATAGAATAGTATAGAGTTGCTATCGATGAAATGAAAGTGGTATCAGATCCGCCATATCACTGCTATACGTGACAATCATTGAATTTTTTCTAAAAATAGTGATTTTTGTACCGTTTTTAAGTTAAATTGAGATTTCTTGTGCTTAATAAACAATAATAAAATGGTATCGTGTGCTGTATGGCTTTCTTCAAGCAGAGAAGGAACTGATAAGAAGAAAATTAGAGGAAAAAACATATCACAGGTAGGGATGAGTACTGAACAGATCCGCATTCGAAAATTTTGCTAATATGTCTTGGTAATCTGATATCTTTTTATATGTGCATATTATCGCCTGAAGAAAAATTGTTTATTTTATATTCAATTGACCTTATTTGAACAGGATTCCTAAAGACCCAACACGTCGTATTTTTTTGGTGAAATTCGTAAACAGAAAAAAACTGGCAACTTAATTCAACCTGAACTTTCAGCCATATTGGTAGTATATAAGCCCCGCCCAGTGGTTCCATTTTCCTTACACAATTGTATATCATAGCGTCTCTTCTCTATTCTATCTCTATGCTTAGCACGATTGAAATTTCACTCGAATCGGATGTCTTGTTATGGTAATAAATACATATAAAGATTCTTCTTTTCAATATTCCAATTGAATTTTCTATGATTCTGTTAAAACTATGCATGAGGCTTATTATGATCATATTGCATGAGTCCACAAAATTTCATTTCGATTGATTTCGTTTTGTCTGAGATACTGAGGAACAAAACTTTTGAATGGCCAGATTTTATAGAACACCTTGTATGATTCGGCTGGTTAACGAACTCACCCTGATAAACTCAAGTCTCTAGGACAATCCCTACGAAAGTTATCGTGCTTACGCCGGTCCCACAGATAGAATTGAATTTGACCACGGATTCGTCATCAGAGAGTCGAACTCTATCGTTCGAGACCATTTTCGGCTGGAAATTCGAAAATAACAAACATTTTGGCAAAACGATATATCACTCGTGTAAGTGGAATTAGCACTCAAAAAGCGAGGATTAAATTAATTTGACAAATAAATGGTTTTCCGATAAGTGGTGTTATTTTGCATAGCCCGCTATTTCGGTAGATGTCACGTTTGAAGCTGTCATTTTTTGACATTTGACAAGTAGAAACTACGCCATTATAAAAATGGAACGATACATGCTCCAAGACCGCATTGAAATTATTAAAATTCACTATGAAAATGGTGAAAATTTGGCAGAGACGGTTCGTAAAACTCGAACATTTTTGGGTCGTCGTGAAGCACCTTGTCGGACCGCAATGAAGAAATTGGTGGAAAAATTCGAGCTGTTGGGACAAGTTAGTTATGTGAAGAATAAAACCCGTTCACGTCGCTCAAGAACAGCCGAGAATATTGCTGTTGTAGCCGAAAGTCTCGAAGAAAACCAAGTTTGTCCATTCCTCCTCGTTCTTTGGAATTATGCATTCCATCGTATTTTGCATGCTGATTGGGTCTTAAGGCTTATAAAGTTCAGTTAACACAAGAACTCAAGACGGTCGATCATCAACAACGTCGTGTCTTTGCTGATTGGGTCGTTGAAATGCATGAAATGATCCGGAATTCCATCGAAAAATCATCTTCAGTGATGAGTCCCATGATCTTGTGATTTACCCGTCTTCTTCCTTTGGGGCAACGTGAAAGAGAAGGTCTACGCCAATAGCCTAGCGTCGATCCAAGACCTCAAAGATGGAATTCGTGAGGCTATCGAAGACATAGGGTAGCCACTTAGCGATTTATGGAAATTTTCATAAAAAGGATATGGTTCTGTAAGCGAGGGCGTGGTGGTCATTGACCTGATGTTATTTTCCACTATTAGCGGCATATCTCCTTCTTCATAATGAAATAAACATCCGATCATTTATATTGAAAAATGGCATTTTTCTTTGAATATCAAAATAACACCTTTTATTGGAAAACCCTTATTATCCGAAGATATCTTATTTTTCAGACATCAGCCTATTTCAACCGACTTCATTTCATCTTCTCCCCCGAAATGGAAACAACATGACTATGGCCAATTTCTTCTCATCAATTAAAAATATAATGAATCATAAGTCGAATAAAAAAAAACAGATCAAATCACTTCAAGCTCAAGTCCAAGAAAACCAATTTGTTTCAAGACTCTACACAGTTATTTTGAACCTATGAGAATGCACGAGGACAATATAATTAGACGCCTTCAAGAAACCACAAATTTTCTACAAAATTGTCAACTTGCAGTCACCAGTTATTCTTTCAGTAAAAACGAATTGGCAAGAAGTTATCTCCTGAAAGCAAGATATAAAGAGGACGAAGAAAATTTTTTTATTTCATTGAATATTGAACCACCAAATTGTGATTATAAGTAAAAAAAATAAATGATTAAGATTTCCCCAATTTTTCTGTGAAGTATCCAGTCATATAAAAAAACAAACATTTGTTTGTGATTATAACACAGAATTAAGGTGTTTCATCTTGAGTTTTTACATGCTACGTCACACGTTTTTTTATCATTATTCCGAACTTGAGTTTGTTATTATGGATGAAATACCACTATTTAAATCTATGTGAGATTACCCTTCAATAGGGTCCTGCAGCGGTCTTAGAACAACAGGAGATTCTAAAAATCATCACTTGGAATGCAAAACCTGCTTTAAAACACCCTCCTGGCCCAAGAGCATGAATTAAATATTTTGTATCTGAATATGGAAGGTATTTATTCGAATAGTTTGTTTTAAGTTTCAATTTTGTAAAAACGGCGAGACAGTGTTTTTTTACAAAGGTTTTCCCTGTGCTCTGGTAACATACATCGAGTAGTATATGGTACCCCGTTTTGCACCAACCTCAGTTAGGGATTTCTTTGTTTCATTTATTGTATTTTGTTAGCTCTCATTTCAAAAGATTATCTGCTAAGAAAATTTTCTGAGATAAAAATACAATCCTTTTTCATTACGAATTTTTGATTACTTCCAAAAATCGTCCATACTCCAGACACAGATGAAGGTAGCTTAGTCCCATCATCATCATTTTTTAGGTAGAGGATATTCCATAGAAGATTAGAGAAACCCATTACCGGGATCACTTTTCCGTTAATGTATGGATTGGACTAATTGGTGACTATTTGGTTAGGGCCTTTCAGTTAAGTTCACCAATTTTCTTGGAAGATGTCACTATGAAAAGAAACACGATGTGGTTTATGCACATTTTTTCAAGTGAAGGGTTGAGCTGCCTTAATCTGTGTCTAGACGTTTTTGGAAGTAATCAAAGAATTTCGTAACTCCCTTAGATGAAATAACTCCTCAAAAAATATTCGAAGAAGGTAAAAAACACCAGATACCATTCTCATTTGGAATGATGTGGTGATTACGGAAATAATAATAACAATAATTATTCATTGATTAGGTCAAAAGACCATCGACCAGAGTCCTTCAGCCCAGTAAATAATTTCAAATGTGAAAAAAAAACATTAACGTACCATTTTTTCCACCAAATCTATTGGGAAGGAAGTCTTTACGGACACAACTGGTGATGATTAATAATTTTGAATTCAAAAATACGTGTTTCGATGCACTCACAATCCACCAAAACGCAAAGATAAATTGTTTAGGTACGATGTTCATCTATCCACCTTCCTCACACGTCAATGGTCGAAGCATTTTCCGTCGATCTCAAAAATAAAAGGTGAGTTTAATGTGTAGATACGTAATTGAACATTAATGGTTCATTATAATGTGTAATTGTGTTGGGCAACCGAACACAAAGAATTCAGAAGCAAAACGAGTAATTTCAAAACTCTACTGGGACATGGAAACATAGAAATTTTATTATGTCAAATGTATGAATTGTGCTGATAGTTTAATTCAATAAAATATTTATTCTCAATTCATGATGAGATCAACGGATTAATATAATAAATAAGCTGTCAGAGAACACCACACGAAAAAAGATCACTGCATACACGGTACAGGTATAAAAAAACCAATGGCGTATCAAATATTAATTTTATTTATTGAATCCAAAGACAATCATTTCTATACGAGAAAATAGCATTTCTAACCTAATGAAGGCATAGTTTTACTGATGAAATTTTGAATGGTTTCTCTTCCAGCAGAGGCTACGCGAACCAAGGCTGTGAAAATTTTTTCTAAGCAATCTCCGAGTATCTTGAACAAATCGTTCAATGCTGGACCCACGTCAGTAGCAGCGGCTCTGAAAAACATTTTGAAATGTCAAACAATATAATAAAATTGTCTTATCTAATTAATTGATGACTATATGGTCAGATCATGTACCTACATATTTAAAGGTATTCGGTCTCCGAGAGTGGGTGTAGAATAATCTATAGTCCGTTCACGAAAGGTTGAGCCGTCGGTTGGCCATGATAATTTGACATATTTCACTATTTCCTGCACTGTGTATATTAAAATTTTAGGTTATGATGTTTATTTTCTTGTCAGATTGATACGCAATGTTGTCAATATTGCATAGAGTTGTCTGATAACTCGCAAGCTCGTCGGGCGAGGCCGGTACATTCGGCAACATTGAATTTATTTTACGTTATGACAGTAAATACTGCCAACTTCATATAAATAAAGAAAACGCCTACTATGTGCTCAACCTTTCGTGAACGGAGTATATAGTTCGTCAACGAAAGTTTGAGCGCATAGTAGGCGTTTGTTTATTTATCTGAAGTTGGCAGTATTCGCTGCCATAACGTAAAATAAAGTCAACGTTGCCGAATGTACCCGGCCTCGTCCGACGAGCTTGCGAGTTATCAGACAACTCTATGCAATATTGACAACATTGCGTATCAATCTGACAAGAAATTGAACAACATTACCTAAAATTCTAATATACGCAGTGGAATATGCCAAATTTCCATGGCCAACCGACGGCTCAAACTTTCGTGAATGGGCTACAGAGAGTATATTCACCTACTAACCTACAATATGAGTGTATAAATCTTTCAGAATTTCGGAGACATCAAAATATTCTACCATTGCATCTTTAAAAAATCGTATTCTTATCACTTTTGTCGAAAATGTATGATAGTATGGAATGAACTTTTGGTTATTTTTAAGGCTGTGGGTCTACACGAAATATAGAACATGGTTAAACTGTGAATACATGAAATGTAATGAATGAAATATTGAAATATCCATGGAATATTGAATAATTATTTCAAGAAATTTTCAATGTTTCACGAACACCCCAGATCTAGCGTCCAAATTATATCCATAGAATAAATTCAGAATACTTACAGCTGCATCATAAACACAGACAAGGACGATGAGGAGAGCGAAGAAGAAAAAGAAGGACTGCATAGCTGAAAATAATTCATTATTATTCTACTCAACTGAATTCGCCTCAAGAAAATTTTCATGCAAGTCTTTCAACTTTATTGTGTCTATATCACTGGCACAGCCAGGGGGCGGGCTTTGGGGCTGCAGTTCCCCCCAAAGATTAATTTCTTCGTTATTTCTTTCTTCTTCATTTTTTTGCAACTTTCGTTATTTGTTGTATCATCAAAAATTGTTCAGTTCAGCCCCCCCCAAAACAAAATCCTGGCTGCGCCACTGGTCTAGATACAACTTTAATGACGGTTATTATGATACACTACTAGAAAAAATTAAAGGATCAAAAAAAATTCCAAATTTTTCGGCAATTTTCAACATGCCGTAACTTTGAGAGGAATGGTCGTACAAGGAATTTAAAAAAAAATAAATTGTAGCTCCAAGTGTCTAGTTTTTATATTAGAACTTCAAAAATTTTAAGTTTCAGTGGTTTTGAGTAATGATAGAAAAATCAGCAACAAAAAAATTCTCAAATTTTTACCACTTTTTTTTCTTGTCTACGAGCGTGGAAATTTTATTTTTGCATAATCGTTATAATGATGGGATACTTTGTTAATTCAGCTTTAATTTATTTTTTTATTGACCTCAATACGTCCACTTCTCGCCGAGATATCGGTCTTCAAATGGAAAAGAATCCATTTGTTTTTGATTATCAATTTCTCAGCAACCAACGACCGCACAGAAAATTGAAGAAGGGATTCAAGACCTTAAATGAACTCCCATTAATGAACAACCATTGCTTATTCATAGAAATTTTTTTTCTTCATATCGCATCAATATGAAAATTCAACAAAAAAGGGCTTTTGGTGGTTTCTTGGAAAATCTACCGCTGGATCGGAAATGTTGAGAAAACCAATAATGTTAAGTGTGACTTTCCCAACTCAATATGGTGGTGAAAACCTTACGAAGAGGCAACTCAATTCAGCGAGCCGTTTTTTTGTTCGACTCGATTGAATTTTTGAAAAAATAAGGATCACGTTTTTTGCCCTGAGAAGCTCATAATCTTTAAAAAAGGCAAAAAAGAATGTTCTCGAGCTTTTTCCACATTTTAATTGCAGATAGTACATAAATTTCAGAAAAAAAATAAAATAACTAACAAATAAATTTTTATTAATTTAATAACGGGTATTGCCACCCCTGTTTTTCCATTTAAAGACCGATATCTCGGCGAGAAGTGGACGTATTGATGTCAATAAAAAATAAATTAAAGCTGAATTAACAAAGTATCCCATCATTATAACGATTATGCAAAAATAAAATTTTCACCCTCGTAGACAAGAAAAAAAAGTGGTAAAATATTGAGAATTTTTTTGTTGCTGATTTTTCTATCATTACTCGAAAACCCCTGGAACTTAAAATTTTTGAAGTTCTTATCCAAAAACTAGACACTTGGAGCTACAATTTCCTTTTTTTAAATTCCTTGTACGACCATTCCTCTCAAAGTTACAGCATGTTGAAAATTGCCGAAAAATTTGGAATTTTTTTTTGATCCTTTAATGTTTTCCAGTAGTGTATTAGATACATTAAATTAAGAAAATATTCAAAAACATATGATTTGGCTAATTATTAATATAATCAATAATCATAACACTAGACCATAAAGTTTAGGTTCACCTATACAGGTATTGGAATTCACATGGGAAACATACTATATTCAATGTATCAGAGAGAGAGTTTTGCCGTCCAGTTGAACAGTGGTATATTCTTGTTACGTTTCTACGGCATGAATGAACCAATGAGAGTAACGTATATGGAATTTTTTTCAATGATCGTATTTTACAGTAAACAAAGTAATCTTGAAAAGCTTGATGCAATATTAACAATTAAGATCTTTATTTCTTGCATACGCTTTTCGAGAAGAAATTAATCATCTTAGCACAGTCGTAGATGCTAGAATTATTTCCGAGCTAGAATGTATGCACTTAGCGGATTTCTAAAGTATCTAATGTAGTTGAATCAAGTATTACGAGTAGCCTGATACATTGACTTTTCTATTCGAGTACTTTGGTTGCCTACAAACTGCTTGAATTAGGCCACTCCGAACGATAAGATAAAGACAACTACGTTATTCGCAATGGAAAATTCAATTCATCAAAAACGTAACGAGTAAATTGTTCGAATATATAACTGTTCAACTTGACGGCAGAATTGTATCTCTGATGCATTGAATATGGCTTGTTTCCGACGTGAGTTTCAGTACCTGCACATATACAGGATCTTTATAAACGAATTCCTCGAATGAAAGGGTTTTCCCAAATTACTGAATAACTAACTGAAGAACGTTTCTGCGGAATTTTTTCCGGAAATATCAACGGTAAAGAAAAGTTCCATCTAGTGCGTACTTTCTATAAAACATTGTGACAATTTCCTCATCAGTTGAAAATCTAGAAAAACAAAAGACATATAAAATAAATTTTTACCTGATGATCTTGAAATATGTCTCTAGGTATATGAAAAGGTGCTAGTCCAGATATTATCTGTAACCAAACTGATATTTTTCGGAGCAGAAATATGAATATATAGATATGTATGGATGTATTTATACTTCAAAGCATCGCATGAAATAAGTTTTATTGGCAGTAAATATGAGCCTATTAAACGGAACATTTACCTTTATATTTCGTAACTTTAATGAAAACTTATTGAATTTGTTCTAAATGAGAACATAAAGTTTTCCTCTGAAAATTGTTGGAAAAAATATTTATATTAATAAATGTTTTTTCCTATATAAATATATATTTGGTTATTGACTCTTAATTAGGAATAATAATATATTAATACTTTTTATTCTCTGCCAAGTTTTCACAATATTTAACGCTTCTTTGGAGAATATAAAACATAATAACGATTTCAAACAAGAAATGTTAATTTTCACTTACCAAATGTGTTCATTTGGAAATTTTCATCACAGCTTTAAACTTTGGTCATCAACAATTTAAAACACACATTCAAACAACCAATAAAATTATTTGGAATTTTATAAGTACACAAATTAATTTAGACTCATAGATTTTATTGCCTGATTTTTGGTTAATTCAAGGATTTAACTTCTATCTCCTGTAAAACCCTTTTTTGTTAATTTTCGAAAAAACACTTACATTTCATTTCAACTTCTATTGTTTGCATCATAATTTTTTCATATCAACACAGACACCATTTTATTCTTTCGAAAGTAATCCAACAAATTACAAGCTTGGAGTAAAATATCAATTTCTTCAATGTTTGCAATTGTGAAATTAGTGCCTGAACCCCTAGAAACAAACCCGAAAAGGGATGGTTTTAATAATGCGACTTATTTGGGGAAAATTCAACGAACAAATATCCCTGAAAAAAGTCTCGTATATACAGGCTGGTTCAGATCGACACCAAGAAATTTTAACCACGTATTCTACATCAAAAATAAGCCCATTATCTGTTTTACCAAAAATTTTAAATTACCGCTCCTTGGGGTGTTGCAGTTTCTTTATCAGTTAGTAGTAGTTACTCTACGTTTTCGATTAAAATACTCCTCAATTAAATATTTAATATTATTTTTACATTTTATGACACCTTGTCATCAGTTCATAGAACGTTGTTGCACCGAAATATTTATAGCATAATTTCGAATTAATTTTATTCGTTTTCTTTCCAATAGTCATATTAATGTATATATGTACCACTCAATTAATTCATATTTACTGCCAATATTTATATAGTGGATAATAAATTCCAGTTCATCTGCTGCTATAAAAAATTTGATATATATATGCATGCAGAAAAAGCGTTTCTTTGCAGAAGTCTAGTGGGACATTCATCTAACAAACATCAGGTGACTATCAATATTATTTCATTTTAATTCACGAATATTTATCTGAAATAAAAATGAATAGTTCGGCAAATCCAAAAAGAATAGTTATTTTTTCTACGACCGTGCGTTTTTACCCACTTTCCCTCACTCATTTTAATTTAGAAAGTGTCACTTTCCCGCACTAGTGCGAAAAAACTCGCTTTCTGGACCAGATATTCTGACGCATTTGCAAAAGGCAATAGATTGTGTTTTCAACATTAATATTAATATCTAATAAATTGAATTAAATAATATTAATATTAAATAGAGGATTTTCATGGAATGCTTGGTATTGTGAAATAAATATATACAGTGAAACTTCCCTATAACGAACATCTGTATAACGAATTTCGTACAAGAAGTCAAGAAATAGCACCTTGAAACCAAATTTCATGTTAAAAGCACCCTTTAAAGCGAAGCAAAGTCTCTCTATAACGAAATATTCAAAAAACATCACTTTTTGAATGGGTATTGGTAAGGAGGTATAAGGGTGGGGTTTTTCCCAAATTTTTCCGGATTTACGTAATAAACCCCGTATATGCATTAAAAAAGTTATTAAAAAGTAAAAGAATATTTTCTGAAGATAGGCTACAGCTTGCATAATGAATGAAGTGAAATTATTCATATATTATTTGATTTTGCCTTTTTTATTTTCAAAATTTCGGGCAGCATTCGCTAGACGTCTTCAGAAAAACATTTTAGACTTTCAGAACTCAAGAACTTTTTTTATCTGACGACCGACTTCTGGCGAATGCTGGCCGAAGCGTTTAATACAAGAAGCAAAATTATTGAAACAGCCCAAAAATATTTCAATGAATGTTTTATTATCACGAATTTCATGTGAATTATTATTATTATTATGAAACAGATTGAATTTTTGATTATAGCTATGCAGTACTCCTTCCTGTTCTTCACCGCCCTCATCGTCCTTGTGTGTGTTTATGACGCCGCAGTAAGTTTTTTTCATTATTTTTCATATTTTCGGGCAAATCTTTTTCATGTTTCTGAAATATGTTCTGTGAATGAGGTTGTAAGAAAAAACGAAGAATAAATGACTAGAATATAGTTAAGTATGAAGGGTTTTTCAATAAGAGGTGTTATTTTGATACTCGAAGAAAAATGCCATTTTTCAATACAAATGATCGGATATTTATTTCATTATAAAGAAGAAGCTATGCCGTTAATAGTGAAAAATAACATCAGGTAAATTACCACCACGACCACGCTTACAGGACCATATCCTTTCAATGAAAATTTCCATAACCAAATCGCAAAGTGACTGCCCTATGTCCTCGATAGCCTCACGAATTCCATCTTTGAGGTCTTGAATCAATGATGGGCTATTGGCGTAGACCTGCTCTTTCACGTGGCCCCAAAACAGTTTCTTCCTGAGCACTATCTCAGTATGATATTGGTCCTAGAAGAATTTACATTCGAATATTTCTGTTGACACCCAGTATCTTCAAAATTCAAAATTTTTCATCACAAAAATTGAGAATTAGTTTTTTCTAGTGATAGACGAATATCAGTCATGTATTTGAATCTTTCACAGAATGTACCTAAGTAAATTATGCAAGGAGTGTATAATGATTGCTACTTACTATTATTCACAAGGTGAAGTTTAGGCTGCGAGCAACAGGCAAGTGCCCTTTATTACCTAGTGAATAAAAGCCATTATACGCGAGTAGAATACTATACTTTATCCACGACTACTGAATATTTTTCTTGGAGTTTTAACATATGGCGCCCGTGATATGGCCCGTCTATCACTAGTGTGAAAAAAATCAAGTTCACATAATGATGAGTGTTTTTAGGATGAATTTGTCATTGTATATTTTGCAATAAAAGTTCATTATATTTCAAATAAATTCAGCCTTAGATTGAAAAGGTATTTCCATACATAATTTTTCAGTTAAGGAACTCCGAAATACTGTAGGAATGTCAGTTTCAACTAGACATTGTTGTGATTTGAACTGGTCCCGTATTCGAGACAAGTGATCTTTCAAACCGAATACGAAATTCATTGCGTGGAGTGCATTTTTGCTGGTAAAAGAAGAACTCGCGCAATGGAGTTCGTAGACGCTTTGAAAGATCACTTGACCAGAATACGGGGCCTGATGGGCATCACTTCCAACTGATGTTGCTTCTCGACAAAATCAGTTTAATTTCCGTTATCGCTTCACTTCATCATGACAATAACTTAACCTAACATTTCGGTGAAAGTTTACAATTTACTTCTGAAAATAACTGAAGTAAATTATTCTCATAGCAAGCAACTGAAGTGATTTCGGAAATTATTCAGGCATACAGGAAGCTAGGTATATAATGTTATAATAATTACATCCGTGAAACATCTGAAAACAGAGGATAATGACTCAATATCCACTAGTGATTAATGGGTATTATTGTGGCCAAGCAAACAGACGTATACGTATTATAAAATAGACGTGGATAAAATTATTTCAACAGTGGTACAACTATCAATGAATATTCATGACGTCTACGAGACAAAGGATAAATTCATTTGATAACGACAAGGCCGTAGCCAGAAAAAAATTTCGAAGGAGTCCCCCGAATAAAAAAATGACAATTTTGAAGGAAAATGTTTTTATTTGTTTCTCATTTGTAAACGTCAGTTTCCAAAAACACAATATTAATCAAGGAAGTTTATTTTTTCGAGTCACTAACTTGTAAAATTGACAGTTAACTTGTAAAACTTTTACAAGTTAGTAGTATTATTTACATTGAAAGTTGTCAAGTACTTGCTTCTAATTTCATTTATTCTTCTAATCTCAGAGTTCCTGGAACAAATGTGTTTCTCAATTAACGTTCTCAAACTATTCAAAAACGATATTCGTACCTTGTTATATTCGTATCTATTCGCTTTCCTTTTCGCACGTACTTGCTTCTAATTTCATTTATCCTTCTGATTTTATCGTTCCTGGAACGAATATTTTTAGTGATAAATGTTATAAAAGTATTAAAAAACGATATGCATACCTTGTTTCATTTGGATCTGGCCTTTTTCGTCAGAAATTAGCAAATATTCTCGAAGGACTTCCCTCTCGTAAAGCCACTGACAGTTGTCATAATTTTCCGATGTCATAAATAATCATAAATAGCTTACGACATTTGCGACAAATTATTGAGATTTTTTTGGAATTTATCTCACCTTTTTACAAACGAGAAACAAATAATAGTATATTATTCAATGAGCGGTAATGCAGGTCAAAACACACGCAGATGAGTTTTGCACCACGAGCCGTCAGGCGAGTGGTGTAATTCATCAAGTGTGTTTTGAGCATTACCGCGAATTGAATACTATACTTTATCCACGACTTCTTCAGTAAAATTCGAATTAATCTGCATTTAAAAAATTTCGAACAGTTGTCAAAAGCATTGACAACATTTCGTCAAACCTCTGTACTCTGTGGTCGGGAATCAAATCAGAGTCTCTAATCAATCAAGTACTTTGGCAACTTCAAAAATTCACGTTTTCCAAAAATAAATCTGGAATGAATCGCTAGAACGTTATCTTGATGGCTGAAATAGAGTTCCGGATCGATCCTACTTTTTATTCATTTTTTTTGTAAGCAATTTTATTCTTCCTAGGTATTTTCATTAGCGGGAGTTATGAGCGGGTGTTATTATAACACTCGCTTTTCGGTTCATAG
The DNA here is from genome assembly GCA_013421045.1 of Propylea japonica. Taxonomy (NCBI): domain Eukaryota; kingdom Metazoa; phylum Arthropoda; class Insecta; order Coleoptera; family Coccinellidae; genus Propylea; species Propylea japonica. The sequence continues at coordinate 80,880,706 of CM024242.1, read as the reverse complement.
ACATGTCTACGGTTGTGTTATGACTACCATTACACATAGAAATTAGTTAGTAGGAGTGGATAAAATATAAAACAATACACGCAAGGTAACGGGTTTTACTGGCTCAAGGAGGTAATGACTCGCCTGCGGCTCGTCAATTATATCCTCCATTCGCCAGTAAAAACCCTCTTACCTTGCTAGTAATGTTATATACTATTATCCTGTACTTCTGAAAAATGTCGTGGGGGGAGGGTCCGGACCCCATCGGAGCCCCTCCCCCACGCTATGGCATTGGATAACGAGAATTCTATGTTTCAGGCATCTAATGCAGATTTGGCACCAGCTGTAGGCGAGCTGTGGAAAACCTTGAGCGATTGTATCCCGAAAATAATGAACGCTCTGACTCGTCTCTTTACTATTTTGAAAGACATAATGCAAGGTGTTCTCAACAAAGTTCTTCCTTCATTAGGTTAGATTAGAAAAGTTCCACCAACCTGATTTTTTAAGTCTTTTCTTTTTGAATGAGTAAAATAATTGTGAATTCAATAAAGACTTATAAAATTTGAATTGAATTTTGATTTCACCTTCACGAAAAATTCTGCTTTTAATTGTCAATTTTGTTCACAGAAAGATAATTAATTATGTATAGCAAATATTAAGGCTCTACAAATATATTCAGGCATAAACTTTACTGTATCTATTACAGAGAATATAGATCGATTCAAATGAAACACATTATATTTGTAAATTGAAATTATATTACAAGTTTTGAAGTAGGATACAACATTGTTTCATAGTTTCGTTCATAAATGCAAATCCATAATAATCAAAAGATGAAGACAAAACTGTACAATATATTCTTTAATTTGAAAATCGTGTATAAAATAGATGTTCTTGAAAATGATTATATTAATTATGAGATGACAGATACTTCACTTCTTTACCAGTTTTTTTAATTGTTTCAAGAATTTCATCTGATGATAAAGATGTTTTCACTTCGACTTTTTGTTGGGGCAAACTTACAGTAAAATCCTCCACACCCTTATCTGAAAAAATCATTCAATAAGTATGTCTGCTGACGACTATTCGGATGAGTAAAAATAACACCTTCGAAATTTATTCAGCATATGAAAAACGGCGTCAAACAGGAGCAAAAAGGCTCGAATGCATCAAACTAGTCGCGGAGTGGGAGTCGCCCGGTACGCGAGGGGAAAACTGTATACCTTGTATCTTTCGCTCGTCGCGTAGCAGGCGACTCCCACTCCGCAACTAGTTTGATGCATTCGAGCCTTTTTGCTCCTGTTTAACGCCGTTTTTCACCCACTAAACATTATCGGTCGGTATCGAGAGAATAAGCGATTTGAAGAATTTTTAAAATGCTTTTTGTAAAATTCAAATCCGACAAGTAGCCGAGTATCACGACCTTCTTGAAAAAGGTACGTCGAATTCGGAAAACTGCGATTGTGCAAAAACTATTTATCCGACAGCTTTGTAATTGTGCACCAATAAAGTATATGTTAATAACTACTTAAATTCAGAGCAATTACGCTTCATCTCAGAAATTGACCAAGTTATGAATTTTCGAAAAATCGATGTTTTTTTCCCGTTTTTTGGACTTTTCTCGGAAACTAATTATCCGCTTGAGACGTGTCACCTCTCATTTTCTTTGTTTTTGAATTCTCTACAAAAAGTGCCTTAACAGCTTTTCGATCAGATCAATACTTCACGTTTTATAAGCGAAAAAGCAAAATTTTGGATTTTTCTGGCTATTTTTTGCTTCTAAAAAAAAATCTAAGACGATTCAGGAGTGGAATGTATCATGAAAAACATGTAGAAACTACCTATTGCATGACTGAACAGTCAGATTTCAGGTAGTATTTTTGGCACGAAATCGACCTTCGATAGCTCTATTGCTTGGTCTATCATAGCAAGTTTAGGAGTTGAATTTTCAGCTTTCCCAGATCTTTTTCTACAGCCCGAAACCTTGACATAGAAGTATTCATTTGAATACATGATTATGCAACAAATCAAATATCTTGAGGTATGATGATATTCTAGATATATCAATTGAACCACCCACCCCGGAAACTATCTTGCTTGCTTGAGTTAGATCAGATGTGTATTTTTGGAAAAATAATGATTCGAAAATATTTTGTTCAACAGAATTCGAAGGCAGATCAAATAAGTTATTTATTTGTTAGATAGGACCATTGTTTAAACAATGATAGGACTAAGGTTCAAGTGAGCAAAATAACTAAGAAAGCATTTCATGAGTAACATTCGATTTTCATTTCAGGGGTGATATTTTACCTCATACTCAAACAAGTATTTAATTCATACAAACCAGATATAGGCATGTCAATAAAATTACCTTTCAGCTTTCCCAGAACTCTTTCTACAGCTCCAGAACACCCTCGCAAGTCATTTTCACATTATATTCGTGAACCTGAATCTTGAGAATGACACAGTAGAGTAATTAAAATTGTACAGAATTATAAAATTCTTACTTACAGCTGCCATATCAACAATACCGGCACAGGGAACAAAAATGTGACAGTACAAATACAAAAACAAAGTTAAATTTTTATTTGAATTGAAAGAGCCACGTTTGACTGTTGTTGAGTGTTGTCACTTGTCTTGGCCTTCCATACATTGTAACAAATCAAAATATAGTTTGCAACATTTTGTAACATCATATATGATGATGAAAATTCTTCTTTAGATTTACTTCATCGTTTTTCAGAATTGTACGTAATGCCGTAGCAACTGGATTGAAATGTAACAAAAAAATGTAACAATTATAACACACTGGTTGACAGATGCCACCAGGAGAGGAGGTTATCCGTTGTCAGTTCTTGCTCTTATTTGTTGTGTTCTGTGATGTATATATTGTATGTTCTGTGATCAATATATGTGTTTAGTTTGGGTGTAGTACTATTTCAATTTATTTTACAAAAATGAATTATTTAGTGTTATAGACTATTATAATACCCCCAATAATGATGAATTAAAATCGTTGATCAACACCAGTGTTCCCTGAATAGTATATTTGGGTATAAACCTGTACGGTTGAATTGGATGTAGACCGTTTCTTCTTTATTGAATTCGCAGATATCACAGTTAGTAACTATGGCTTGGAGATTCAAAGCCTCCAAATATAAAAATGCTGCACCTATTGTACCAAAAGCCGAAAACTTGTCAGGGATATTCGGGTAGGGTCATATCAAACTTATGGAAACAACATAGCAGCCTCTGCCAAGTTTATGGCCTCAATTGGGAGCATGCTGGTTCCAGTCTTGCTGTGTTTCCTCTAAATGAGTCAGGTCGTAAAACTAAGTTGATACCCTTACTGCATGCCCATACGGATACAGTCACGGATCTTGATTTTTCACCCTTTCATGATGGTCTGCTCGTAACGGGTTCACAAGATTGTACAGTGAAATTTTGGGTGATACCTGAAGAAGGTTTGAAGGAATCATTGAGTAATCCTGAATGTGAATTTTCCCAAACTCAAAGGAGAATTGAAACAGTAGGATTTCATCCAACTGCAGAGTGTTTAATACATTGCACATCTTTCACAAACATCACACTGTGGGATTTATTATCTCAAAAAGAACTTTATTCAAATTCAGAAGATCACACTGAAGTTATTCAATCTGTGAGCTGGAAAAAAGACGGTACATTACTTGCTACTTCCTGTAAGGACAAACAAGTCCGTATTCTAGATCCTCGAAGTGAGAAAAATGTTTGAAAACAGCTCAGAGCCATCAAAGCATTAAGGACTCTAGAATTATCTGGTTGGGTGAAAGCAATAGAATCTTAACAACTGGATTTGATTCCCAGCGTTTGCGCCAAGTCATAATTAGGGATGTGAGAAACTTCAATCAGATTGAAAAGTCTGTTGAATTCGATTGTTCTACTGGTATTTTAATGCCTCTCTATGATGCTGACACTAGCATGTTATTCTTAGCAGGAAAAGGTAAGACTTCAAATAATTTCTTACAGCTCTCAATGTAGTAAAAACTTGACTTAGCTGACCCTCAGCTTTGGTTCAAGCAAAAGAATGAGGCTTTTTTTAAACCTATTTGATCATTGATATGGTTCACAAAATTATTGCAATAAAACAGTTCGTAACTTAGATTATGGATCAATTAAGTTTCCCAAAAAACTCCTTGAAGAAAAGCTAAGCTAAACAGTATATTTCAGTCCTTGATATGTATATTCTATCCAGAAGTGATTGACTCAATTTGACTTTTTTGGTCACTTACGATTACAATAAATTCAAGCCTAGTTTTTGCTATGGCAGCTGAACTACACCATTTCCAAGTGTATTTCAGAAAGCGTCAATTGTATTTCAGAAAACATCAACTGTATTTCAGATTAGTCAATTGTATTTCAGAAAGGGTCAATTGTATTTCAGAAAGCGTCAATTGTATTTCAGATTAGTCAATTGTATTTCAGAAAGCGTCAATTGTAATTCAGAAAGTAGGAATATCATTTTAATTTCCAAATATCACATTTATCCCGATTTCAGTGTGGTCTCGGGACTGAAGAGGATTAACCGTATTCAAAATGAACATTTCTGCAATATGTAAATGTATATAAATTGAATTTTGAATGACCATTTCTGAAATACAATTGACGATTTCTGAAATTGATTTGACTGATCTGAATTACAAGTGATGTTTTCTGAAATGCAATTGATGATTTCTGATATACAATTGACGCTTTCTGAAATACACTTGAAATGGTGTAGTGAAACAAATAGAAAATCATATTATTTTTTGAAAAGTTGAGCCGAGTGAATGAAAAGGTACAACTGTATAGTGAGACAAAATACTATTTAGTGCACAAGTATAGGCTGTTCACGAAAGGTTGAGCAGTCAGTTGGCCATGGAAATTTGACATATTTCACTGTGTATATAAAAATTACAGGTTATATTGTTTATTTTCTGGTCAGATTGATATGCAATGTTGTCAATATTCCATAGAGTTCTCTGATGATTCGCAAGCTCGTCGGACGAAGCCAGGTACATTCGGCAACGTTGACTTTATTTTACATAATGACAGCAAATAGTGCCAACTTCAGTTAAATAATCGAACGCCTACTATCTTCTTCTCTGTGCGGTGCCTTTCCGGCCGAACTGAGGCCTAGTGGCCCATTGTTCACCCTCATCGTTCTATAGAGACTCAGACACGAAGACAGAAATGTCGCAAGCCTGCCAGGAGTGGTCCCTCTCACCATAGGGATAGAAGGTGTTGGATTTCCTAGGTGTGTTGACCTTAACTCATTAAGGTTCCCACAGTTGAACAAAATATGCTCAACCGTTCATCAGTACTCCTGCACCACCGGCATAGGGAGCAGCTCGTCAATCACCAGACCGAGTTGTTTCCTCTCCAGCAACAGAAGCCTATTGACCTCAGATCGCGAGGACGGTCTCTCAATGAGAATCCTCGACCACCTTAGGCCCACCTCTGCGCTCCATTCCGAGGAAAATTCCCTGTTCAGCCAGTTTCTGAAGAAACTTCTGACAGATGTGCGACAGATTGGCAGCGCAGGCTCCGGACCAACAAATGCTAATCCGGCTCCCCGCCTAGCCAGTTCATCTGCCTTAACGTTACCAGGTATATCCGGATGAGCCGGACACCAGATTACTTTCAAAAAGTTATCAGAGCTCAGCCCACGCAGAGCTTTCCTGCATTCTTCTACCAAAAGAGAATCAACCCTAACATCAGATAGAGATTTCAGAGTTCCCTGGCTGTCGCAACATATGTAAATGTGCTGGCCAGAGTATCCCCTGCGAATATTTTCTAGTGCGCATGCAAGAACCGCAAATAGCTCAGCCTGCACAATGGAACAGTCCTTCCCCAGAGGGATAGCCTGATTGAAGTGAGGATCCACGATTCCGGCACCAGACCCTGTTGCTGTGACAGAGCCATCAGTGAACCAGGTGGGACCCTCTGGACTAAGAAGCCTGTTTGATGAAGACCATAGGTCTCTGTCGGGAACAATTACCCTGTAGGGTTCGTCGAAGAACGCCTACTATGCTCTCAAACTTTCGTGAACGGACTATACACAGTAATTGAATATTTTAACGGTTTAAGTGAAGAGTAAAACACCCTTGTGCATTAAGAATTGATTAAAACCTGTGAAAAATTGTTTCTTCCTTAAAATCGGTTGTTTTGATGTTATAATAAAATTCATTTTCATTCAACCTGAATCAATGAAACTGAGATTTTTTCATTTTGTAGGTGATACAACAATAGCCTATATGGAGGTAACTGATAAGGAACCATATTTAATAGAAGGTATAAGACATTCTGGTGAACAGACAAAGGGAGCGTGTCTTGTGCCTAAACGAGCCTTAAATGTAATGCAGGGAGAAGTTAATCGCATTCTTCAACTTACTTCGACTTCTGTTATTCCAGTTACTTATCAAGTTCCCAGAAAAACATACAGGTACTTACAATATGGATATACATATAATTATGTTCTTAGGGAGAAAAAAATTTCAAAAGATTAATTTTATTTTACAAAGGGAGTAAACAGGGTGAATTTTTAAGTGTTTCATTAGACGTTTTTGAGGAAGAAATTGTAATACAGATTCAAGATTTTGGATTTTCGTTTTAGAGTACATGAACTTTAATTGTAAAATATTTTCAAGAGGAATCTACTTTCGGTTTCACCGGAAACGAATGTAACTTCGTTATTCCAAATGCAACACCCTGTATATTTATACATATTCGAATTCTTCGTTCAATTCTACACTGATTTGGTGTATGATATGTGCAACCACTCAAGCGGTTCTTGAATTATAGCCTGATTATCAAATTTTTGAAAAAAAGGTTGTCACAAATTAGTGTCCATATCTTCAAAATCCCTCATTACAAGAATTTCTTTTTGCGAAAGTGGAACAAAAGAAAGTACGTTGATACTGTTTCTTGTATAACTTATGAAGAAATATTATACAGGATGTCTGAAAAAGGGCCCCAAAGTGAGCCTCAATAAAACTATAAAATCTCACTTTTTCAAATGGCAACCCTATAATTTTATATAAGAGTTAGTTTAGGACAGTTTAGGTTAGTTATTTATGTTCAGGATGTGTTAACTAAAGATGAAACTAATTTTGTTGTTACAATATGTGGTATCGCAAAAGCAGAGACACCGTTTCAGAGCAAAAGACAGCAAATAATAATTTTGAGGTTACGAATTCTTTGACTTGACAAGCCTTTGCGCCTGAGCGTTCTTTTATTATTTTCACTCTACAACAAATGTCTTGACGTCACAGATAATCTTGCTCGCTCCGCAGATCTTATTTTCAGACTAAAGGTAAACGTCCACCTATCGGCAGCGGACGGAGCGGATGCAGCGGATTTTAGAATCCTTTGTATAGAAACTAATGCAAGCGCGTCCACCTACCCGCGCCGAACGAATCGGATTCTATACAAAGAATTCTAAAATCCGCTTCGTCCGCTGCGTTCGCTGCCGATAGGTGGACGCTCTCCTTTAGCATATGAACAGAAAATGTTACAACCTTATTTTAATTTACTTCGATACAATTAAAAATTGTGTGGTTTTGTATCTGGGCAACTTGTATTTGGCCAGATATAATTAGTTCAATAGTTATTTTACTTGACTTATGGCCGGTTTCTGAGGTTTTACTTTAACCGTCCAATAGTAAACGGTTCGATAAATATAACCAATCGATAACCTCTTGATAAAGGTAGCTGAGTTTCTGACGTCTTTTTCGGTTGTCAGTTAACTATCTATTCGATAACAGCTAATTAACGGTAGTCTCGCAAGTTCCTTCCTAGATCAACAGATGTCGCGACATACAAATTGACGTTTTGATTATGAGTTTTGCAAATTTTAATTGAAACTGCACGCCTGAAACTCAAAATAATGAGATTTTCCATAGGGGATATCAAATCGATTTCATTATCATGTATATTTATGTCTTATGTATTGTATTTAGATCATTACCAATGATGATTTGAAAAGGTCTTGTCGCATAGAACCGTAAAGATATAAGCACTTGTTGAAAGACGGTTAAAAAGTGCAATTCCTTTCAGATATTGGAGCTAATACAGAATTCAATTCATTACATAAGTGAAAAACTGTTTGCTTGTTGAATCTGTACCTCATTTTAAATTAATCATCTGTATACATTTCGAGAGGTGATCTACGAACCCGTATAAATCTGGATACAGAAATATTGCCAATGAATTCCATTGCCTCTTCTTCTGATGAAGAGCTGGAACTAGAGGATAATCTTCTTGTATTATATTCCATTATTACACAACTCGTTTAATATAATATGTTAAGAATGTTGATATAAATCCAAATCCGGTACTCCGTAAAATCAAAATGAAAAAGTGAGGTTGGAGTTGACAAATCAAACGCCAATGCCCATGCGCCATTTACTAAATCTACAGATAACCGGCCATTTTCGGTCGGTTAAAATAAACTGACTTTATTGGCTGGTTATCTTTCCAAGCGGTACTCAGAAACCGAAATCTACGCTCATCCATCCGTCAAATTTGACAGATAGATAAACTGCGGTTAAAACGACCTCAGAAACCGGCCATATGAGGATCGGCTCGGCGTGATAAATTTCAATAATATATTTTACAGAGACTTTCATGCAGATCTATATCCGGATACTACTGGATATACTACCGAATTGAGTGGAGAAAAATGGTTTTCCGGAAAAAATTTTAATATTCCTAAAATGAGTTTGAATCCATCTGATAGAGAAAACGGCGAAGATCCCATCATTGTAAGTATATTTAAATTAATAAGACATTGTGAAACTTTTTTATCTAATATTTTATGGCAGTTATAAAAAGCGAACAATTGAAATTCAGTTAATAGTGGAATACTGAAATATTTTATCACTACATAGTATAAAACAAAGTCGCTTTCTCTGTCCCTATGTCCCTTTGTATGCTTGAATCTTTGAAACTACTCAACGGATTTTGATGCGTTTTTTTGTAAATAGATAGAGTGATTCAAGAGGAAGGTTTATATGATATAAAACGTATGAAAGCCAAAGCAGCGGAAGACGTGCGAGACGAGGGCTTCGGTTTAATTCGGTTAGCGTTCGTGCTCGCTTCGGGAGAAGGGGGCGTGGCCTTTTACATCTGAGTGCAGCTCAGTCGCGTTATCTGTGCCCTGTGGACCTTTGGTCGCGTGGTCGGCTCCTTACGCAGCGGAATTGAATTTTTCGAAACAATATTAGGACACTGTCGATATTCGGCCACATAACAATGGAACGGACATACTACTGTTACGTTCGTACGATACCAATGAGTTGTCAGTTTTTATTAATGAAAATGAACCGACCAGAGACAAGCTTTGATGAACTAAATTTATAGTGTGCTTAATAACAAGAGATTTAACTTTCTTTCTTGACGCCCCGAAAGGCACTGGCAAAACGTTTCTTGCAAATTTGGTATTGGCAAAAGTAAGACAATCCGGGAGAAATGGACTAGCCGTTGCCTCTTCAAGGAATGCCGCTACTCTGTTAAATGATGGGAAAACAGCACACTCCACCTTTAAGCTACCTCTGACAGTCTAACTAGAGCAACAGTCAGTTTGTTCCATACGTAAAAATGGGCCACTCGGGAAACTTTTACGAGAAACATCTTCACTACATAGTATGAAACAAAGTCGCTTTTTCTGTCCCTATGTCCTTTGTATGCTTGAATCTTGAAACTACGCAACGGATTTTGATGCGTTTTTTTTTAAATAAATAGAGTGATTCAAGAGGAAGGTTTTATGTATAATAACATCCATTAAATAGTGGAGAAGTACTGTTATTTTTGAGGTTTCTAATGTGATGTCTTAAATAATTTCATTTTTCCGCTTACATAGCAAACGCAGGCTAAACCCTACGAGTTTTATCAAATAATGTACTAAGTATTGTACACATTGAAAAGGTCTACAGAAAAGTCCGTGATGGTTTATGTCTATCTCTTATGGATAACCCACAATAACTTTTTTGTCATTTACTTTTTACGACAAATAATGGCTAATTTTCGAAGCGATTTTAACCAATACAGGATTAATCCTTTACCAATAAATACCTTGAATACATTGTTCATTTAATATAGATCTATATGGCCCTTTACATCGTATGATTTAAGTGAATATTTTCGAAGATATTACAGATTTAAAAATTGCGGGACGTAGCGTTTGCGGCGGTACCGGCCGGCCGCCCGGTGCGGCAAGAGAGTGGCTATAAATAGCGCGTACGAGGCACCCGTGCGAAGCCGGGGCGGGTCGCTAGTATATTATAAAATGAAACAAACTATCTTGAATAAGAGTACCAGGAGACCATATTTATTATCTCCTTATAAAACTAGCTTAGATTGCCTAGATTCACAATTTTTTATATTAAATTTTAAATCGAATTTAGAATAGTTTCTATGGATATTCCAATGATTCATCGCGGGTATCTAAAATGTGATTTTCCGAGAATTTCCAAATTGTGAACATGTGCAGTATCAGGACACGGGCATGAGGCCGTTGAATCGAAACATTGGTAAAGAAAAAAGTGTTTCTTTGCCCTCAGGAATCTCCAGTTGAAATATTTTTCAGTCAACTCACCTTTTATGTTTGAGTCACACTACCAAACATCTTTTTGGCAAACTTTGCCAAAACTTGTTGTTCAAAGGCTTTCACACTAAGTTTCGTGCTCCCAACATAAGAGAGAGAGAGAGAGAGAGAGAGATACTGTGAAGGATGGAGTAATATTAGTGTAAAGCATAGAATAAACTGAACTAATATCACTCCATCCTTCACAGTATCCCTCTCTTATGTTGGTAAAATCACAGAAGATAGAAACATCTAATGCGTTGATATCTATGATCCAATTCTCTCTCGCACGTCCTGTCCATTCTTTCAGAAGTGATCCTAATGATCCTAACCGCTTAATTCATTCATTATGCCTATGTCATATAATAATTAAATTAACTTTTTCCACTAACATTCAACTGTTGATTCATAACCAGGTTTACAAAGGGTCGCTTCAAAATATCAAGGACGAGCATGAAAAACTAACCCTACTAACAAAAACGCAACAACCTAAAGTCACTGTGTCAAATATTAAAAAGGATGCTGCCTTGAAATCTGAAATATTTGACACAGACAAAATTAAAATAGCCTTTGAAAGAATTGTGGATAACGAAGATGTTTCGCTCAAAATGGAAAGGAAACGACAAGACTCTATTGACAATGAAAGAGAAAAAAGTGATGAGGAAAAAGCAGTAGTTGAAGAAGCATCCAAATGTGAAGATAAACTGTTATCTGAAGTGACGTTTCCTCCCAAACCTTTACCGAGAGCATCTAGAACTGGCTCTATTTGCGAAATTTCAGATGAGAGTAATGCACCAAAACCAGTTGCTAGACCTAGAACTAACAGTTGTGTACCAGTTTGCAGCTCAGTGAATCCTACCACAGTCTCCTTCGGAGGATATAAGGTTATTGGAGTTCACAATTTGTTGTTGTTATGGCTGTATTTCGTTATGTATTTATCCCTATGCATGGTTTTTTAGATAGAAAGGTTTGCGTGTTAATAATTCTATAAGGTTTATTTTTGCATGTAGCGTTTTTCTGTTTTAAACCAGTATTTCGTCTTGAAAGAATGCAGGTACATTATGAAATGCAGAAGCAAACTGGCGTGAAAGAGTGTAGTTGATTTTCTTGACTGATTATTGTGTGATATTGCACTTGACTATTGGATTCAAAAATTTCATCTTTATTTCTGTGTTGACTTGACATCCGAGTCTTTAGCTGGATTCCATAAAACTGTTCTGTTATGTTGATTAATGAACTGTCATGTCTGCTATTGCTTCTGTTCATTTTCTACATAAACCATTGAATAAAACGCAAATCAACAACTTGATTCTTCAACCAATATACAGGGTTTTTCCTAAACATGCGGCAAAAATTCAGGGGATTGTTCCTTGGACTATTCTAAGAATATTTTGTCCTTTGATGATTTTTGAAAAACCTCTTTGTTTCGAAGATACAGGGGAAACAAAATTTTAGATAATAACATTTTATTATGAAAAATTACATGAAAATTTAACTTAACCTACTAAAACTGTTGAAAATGACCACCTCTATAGTGATTCATAATAGTCAAAGATAAAATGTTAATTGATAATACATCACAAAACGAATTCAAATGAAAACCGTATTCCTTTACCATCTGAACTTATCAATTTTAAGTCAAAAATCTGGCCGTTTTTAGTAATTGGAACGTTGTTAAACAAATTTAAAAATAAATTGTAACTACTTAGTAAACACAGTGCGGTACGCATTTTTATTTAAACTATTATTAATTTTAAAGATATGAAAAATGTTGTTCGCCCTGTATCTTCGAAACAAAGAGGTTTTTCAAAAATCATCAAAGGACAAAACATGCTTAAAATAGTCCAAGGAACAACCCCCAGAATTTTTGCCGCATGTTTAGGCAACACCCTGTATATTGATGTGTATTTATATACACTTGCTCCTGACAGGAACGATAAGTCGTTAAGGGCGAGAGAAGCACACAATATTTTAAATTCATCACTTTCACCAATGCTGTAACTACCCTCTAGTTTCAGCTTTCAGATAATAAGCCAGATGCATTGAGAATAAAACAAAAGGGTAAAATATTATATAACAAAGTCGCTGTCGCTGTCTGTCCGAATTTTGCCTTTCAATTGAACAGCGGTTTATTCGAAAGATTTACTATGCGGATTATATAGTTGTCTTAGTCTAACTCATTGACTCAATGCGTCGCGACTCGCGCTACCCGTGTTTCCCTCGATCGCTCATTTCCTCTCCACTCGATCGCTCTCGCTCGGTCGGCCGTTTTCCCTCATGTTCTCACTAGTTTTTAACACACTTAAACGCATTTTATTAAAAAATCAGAATAGACGTTTTGTTACTGATCACGTCTTCTTTCCAAATCAATTTTTTCATTTCAATCGGACGACCTCAAACGCATCCAGCTTTCCGCGAAAATATGTCCAAAAAAAATTCAAATGGGAATTATGTGAAAACTATTTATCCGACCGAATCCAATTTTGGCACATGTGATTTGCACGTCAATAGCTACTATCGTGTGAAGTTTTAGTTCTTAATATCGCAAAATGGGCAGAGTTATGAGTTAAAAGAAAAAACACGCAATTTTCCGGTTTTTCCGCTTTTCTCCAGTTTTAATTATTCGATCGGATCGTTTGACCCATCATTCTCTTCACAATGTAATTCTCTACAATTCATCTCATTGCAACGTTATCACTGCATCAATAGTTTCCATTTTGCAACGAAAAAACTAAAAAGAACGGGAATTTTTGTTGTTTTTTGTAATAACAAATAAAAAAATGGCATTTTCGTGTTGAAGACATGGTGGGAATAAACTACGGACTGTTCTGCTCGGAATGGCACAGGTGGCTTCCAGGTAGTATTTTTGTCAAGGAAATATCTCTATTGTTTGGCCTATTACAGATGTTGAGGTGCACTGTTCAATTTTTGAGCTTTCAATGTTTTGCCGAAAGACACGGACTTTGGTGCTCGCTTGTTTACATCTATAAACGTTCTTGTATGTATTGTTAAACATTTTTTATACATAAATTTAATTTTCAGCCTCGACTAGGACCAAAACCTTTCACACCTATGAAACTGAACGAGTCGAAATCATTTGACCAAGTCTTCTGTGTTCCTCCAGTTCCAAGTCAAACCAAACTAACGGGCATGACAGTCAAAGCCAAAGCACGGAAAACAATAGTTTAAAAGTAGACCTTACCACCAAAGAATCAAGTCATGATGAGAAAACCGAAGAATCAATTTCATCTACAAGTGAAAAAATCCATAAAGAAGAAAAAGACACAATTATGGATTCAGGGTTGTCGTTAAAATCTACCACACCTACAGAACAGAAAAAAGTGATCGAAACAAGTGAAAATGATGAGAACTTGGATTCAATCGATGCAAATAATTTCGAGAGAGGAATTTCTCAAAGGACTAGCATAGCGGAACGTAGAAAAATGTACGAAAATAGGTCCACCTCTGTTACAGATAGCAGTACTGCGGATAAAATGTCTTCTCCTGTATTGTTAAGAAAGAAAGAATCTTTCAACAACCCTAAAAGTACTGAAGGAGAAACAAAGAAAACTTCTGGACTCACAAAGCAACAATCTCATGATCCTCAGGCTTTCAGAATAAGTGAGGTTATCACGGCACCTCCAAAACGAACTTCAACAGTTTTTGGTAAGTTTTCCTATTAACCATCATCTACAGTTGTCGAAAAAAACTGAAGAAAACCCTGACGTGCAAATCGAATGCTTTGCGAACTTGTTCATATTGGATTCCTTCTATTCATTTGTGAATATAACAAAACCAATAGCTAGTTAAATCGGCAGTATTTAGCTACTAATAGTTTCTGTTTTTATATGCGTTAATTACTACAGTTGTGAAAATACTTGTTGCAAGGGCTTATTCAAGTAAGGTGAATATATATGGATGCATATTGTTCCTTTTGATTTGTTATAATATCATTTGGTTTAATTGTAGGTCGTGTTTCGAAATTCAGACACTTAAAAGTAACCCCTGCGCATAAATCTCAACATATCGAGAATGTTCGAAATGTGAGCAGACAAATCCCTGGAGAATGCGATGGCTTTCATGGTGAGTAAATGATTACTTTCATTATCACAACCATAATAACTTCAATAAAAGAAGTTTATCAGAAATTTGGACAAGTTTATTTTCCCAAATTTTCAATGTGCCGAACTTTCTCAGGCGAGTTTCTCCTTCTTCAGGGCTAAAAAGACTAAAGGGACACTTAACAAAACAATCACACAGACAGGCTCTGGAACCAACCTCAAGAATATCAAGTTGATCGAGAAAATATTTCTAAGAAATACATATGATCCGAGTAAATCATATAAATTGCAGATATTATAATTCACACAGGTACAGACGCCACAGAATCAAAACAGAGTGTCAAACTGGAACACAGACAAGGGGGGAAACATCAAATGTCAAATATCACAATCGAAAAGACAGCTGACGGATGTTTTTCCTTTTTATCTGTTTTTTAGTCACGTCATGTCTAATCAAATATCGTAGCAGTAGCTTAACGTCTTCTCTGAAATTAACGGTGTTGTTGCTTCTGATGGAAATCATCTCACTGATATTTCTCTTATAACCATTGTCTTTTTAGCCCTGAAGAAGGAGGAACTCGCCTCCGAAACATCGGCACATTGAAAAGTTGAGAAAATAAATTTGTCCAAATGATATACTTCTTTTATTAAATCATAATAATATAATAATGGACGAAAACCAAACTGATCTCATAATAACTTGTTTCTCATAGCAAATCCTGATTTTTTGGCTGTACCTCTGAGCGGTCCAGGTGGTAAAATAACTATACTCAATCGCAACAAACCAGGAAAACTCCCTGATGGAGTGATTCCATCCCTTGTTCAAGGAAGCAACATCATGGATTTCACCTGGGATCCTTTCGATAATCATCGTCTGGCCATTGCCTGTGATGACGGTACTATAAAATTATGGAGAATTGACAAGGAAGGATTGAAAGAGCCAACTAATACACCAGAAAAAGAATTCAACGCACATAGTGATAAAATTTACTTCATCAAGTTTCATACAACTGCCAAAGATGTTCTAGCGACAGGTTCTTATGATATGACAATAAAAATTTGGGATCTTTCTGATTGTTCCGAGAAGATCATTCTTAAAGGTAATAATAATTAGCATTATTGAAGCCGGGTTTCACAAAAACCCCGATCACGTTGATTGATGAAGTGTCATTATTTCTGTGCAAATTTCAGTTCATTTTTGACGTGAACCATCGAACTTTTCTCAAAATCAACGATTTGATTGCCAATCAAGCTTTGTGAAACCCGCGGTGAATGTATAATTTCGACAATACGATTATTTTTGTTGAGATTATTGATAATATTGTGAGGGGTTCAGCACTCAATTCCTAACCTAGGTTTTTAACGTATTTGCATTGGCGGATTACGCATTCCTGCAATACATCATTATCGTTCTCGTTGGTTAGAAGGTAATTCTGCGCTTATTTTATTGACAATGAAAGTTCCTGTTAAAATATATCCTGAAAACTTTTCTTTACAACCAATGAAGTTACAACGAATTGTCTAAGATACCTTCAATCCGCATTGTAATAAATTGTATTCGATTGTTAGACCAAGCAATAGAGCTATCGAAAGGTCGAATTCGTGACAAAAATACTACCTGAAATCTGACTGTGCAATCATGCAATAGGTAGTTTCTACATGTTTTTCATGATAAATTCCACTCCTGAATCGTCTTAGGTTTTTTTTGAGAAGCGAAAAATAGCCAAAAAATTCAAAATTTTGCTTTTTCGCTTATAAAACGTGAAGTATTGATCTGATCGAAAAGCTGTTAAGGCACTTTTTGTAGAGAATTCAAAAACAAAAAAAATGAGAGGTGACACGTCTCGAGCGGATAATTATTTTCCGAGAAAAGTCCAAAAAACTGGAAAAAAACATCAATATTTCGAAAATTCATAACTTGGTCAATTTCTGAGATGGAGCGTAGTTGCTCTGAATTTAAGTAGTTATTAACATAAGGTCGTGATACTCGGCTACTTGTCGGATTCGAATTTTACGAAAAGCATTTTAAAGAAGAAATAAAATTCTTCAAATCGTTTATTCTCTCGAACCGACCGATAATGTTAAGTGGGTGAAAACGGCGTCAAACAGGAGCAAAAAGGCTCGAATGCATTAAACTAGTCGCGGAGTGGGAGTCGCCCGCTAGGCGAGGGGAAAACCCATCGGTCGGTATCGAGAGAATAAACGATTCGAAGAATTTTATTCTTTTTAAAATGCTTTTTGTAAAATTCAATCCGACAAGGAGCCGAGTATCACGACCTTCTTGAAAAAAGTACGTCGAATTCGGAAAACTGCGATTGTGCAAAACTATTATCGGACAGCTTTGTAATTGTGCACCAATAAAGTATATGTTAATAACTACTTAAATTCAGGGCAACTACGCTTCATCTCAGAAATTGACCAAGTTATGAATTTTCGAAAAATTTATGTTTTTTTTTCAGTTTTTTGGACTTTTATCGGAAACTAATTATCCGCTTGAGACGTGTCACCTCTCATTTTTTTTGTTTTTGAATTCTCTACAAATAGTGCCTTAACAGCTTTTCGATCAGATCAATACTTCACGTTTTATAAGCGAAAAAGCAAAATTTTGGATTTTTTTGGCTATTTTTCGCTTCTCAAAAAAAACCTAAGACGATTCAGGAGTGAAATTTATCATGAAAAACATGTAGAAACTACCTATTGCATGACTGCACAGTCAGATTTCAGGTAGTATTTTTGTCACGTAAAAAAACCTCTATTGCTTGCCTATGTGTCAATATTGGCCCTTTCAAATATTTTCGAGTGCTCGTTCTACTTCAACGTTTGCCCAAATGTTTGCAATTTTCGAATTTTGAGCCAAACTGGTCTCAAACGTTAGGGTTCGACCCCTGATGACAATTCCTTGGTCTAATTCAATTCTGTCTGTTGGGCCGACCGGCCGTAAGCACGATAACTTTTGCAGGGATTGTCTAGATACTTGAGATTTCCTGGGTGAGTTCGGTTCCCAAATACCGCGGTTAAGTTCGTTAACCAGCCAAATCGTACAGGGTATTCCATAAAATTATGGCCATTCAAAATTTTTGTTCCTCGATATCTTAGAAAAAACGAAACCAATCGAAATGAAATATTGCGGCCAAATGCAAAATGCTCATAAATAAGCCTCATGCAAAATTGTGTGGCCATAGTGTTAAAAGAACCATAGAATATTAAATTTGACTATTGAAAAGATGAATCTTTATATTTGCATTACAAGATATCTGATTCTAGTGAAATTTGTTTTGTGAATGAAATTTGATGTACTGAATATTCATGCAAAATTTAAGAGGATCGCATCATCAGAACCATAGAATTTAATTTTTTAAATTATTGATCCTTCATTCATTTTTTTAATAATTTCCAGAACATAATTCCGATTGTGCTGTGGTTTTGCATTCATATACTCATCATAAATCTCAAGTCATGTACAAAATTTTGAGGGTAATAGCATTATTGCTCCACCAGAAAAGAACGTTCAAAAGCACCTGTTCAGCGCTTTTCTCAAATTTTTATAGAGATATTGATATTATGATGGCGTAAACCTTGGTTTGTAGATG
The DNA here is from genome assembly GCA_013421045.1 of Propylea japonica. NCBI lineage: Eukaryota > Metazoa > Arthropoda > Insecta > Coleoptera > Coccinellidae > Propylea > Propylea japonica. The sequence continues at coordinate 80,862,476 of CM024242.1, read as the reverse complement.
TATATGCATTAGTGGATTCAACAACCCAGCATTACTTCATTATCATTCACATCAGTTGGAAGGTAATTTGGAGCTTATTTTAATGTCAATTAAAGTTCATGTTTAAATGGATCTTCAAACTTTTCTTCGCGATATACAGGGTGTCCCGAAAACAATGGATAAGCCTGCAACTATAGATAGACACTGTCGTGGTCTAACTAAATTTTGACCTCAATGAAAATTCCACGGTTTCCGAGATATTCATGGTTTTCGTATTTTTAGAAAATGTCCAAGTGCGGTTAGTTTTTCTAGTGCCATTTCTACAAATGGAGAGGTATTTCGATATGGTTTTTTTAATTTCACATGAGATAGTTCAGCTATTGGAAACAAAGACTTAAATTCATCAAACTAGTGTGAAAAGTTAGAAACTCGTGAATCACAAAGAAAAATTGGAAACTAAATGAAATTTCCTTTAAGTTTGATGAGCTACAGTGTAAAAAAAATTCTGTAGTTTTTCATTCTCGTAACTTCTTGATTACCAAATAGTCGAGAAATTTCGAAAACCTGTTTTGTTGTAATCGTTATTCTGAGCTCATGTGTTAATGTAAATGTATGATTAAACCTACCAATTCTGATTTGTTTAACCTTATGGTTATTGTTCAATAGCAAAAGTATGAATCTTTCAAAGAACTTTAATACTATTACCAAATTACTATTCATTGGAAATGAATGAAGAATGCAAAATAAAACAATAAGTTCATTATTCATATCGAACATTCATATTAAATGTTCAAATTGACGTCCTTGCGCCCTAATACACGCTTTACACCTTTAATGAACGCACTTTTAAGGCGACGTATTAATTTGAGCCGCTGCATTTTGGATACGAACCCGCAACTTCTCAATCGAAGATATTGGCTTGGAGTAGACAAGATCTTTTAGGCACCCCAATAAAAAAAATCCAGCGGGTTTAATTCGGTGATCTCGGGGCCATGAAATAGGGCCAAGCCGGCCTATCCACCTCAGAGGGTATTTTGCATTCAGGTGATTTCTCGCTCTTACTGCGTAATGAGCTGTGTTATTATTGTTCTATGCAAGCAGAGTTTCATTTTTTATGAATAAATTTAAGCTATGAATGACTGAACTCATTGTTTGATTCGAAATCTTTATTCATTTTCAATGAATAAGTGATTGGTACTAATTCGTTTTATTTTTTCCATCGAATAGTAATTTGCTAAGAATTCGTTTTATTTTATTTGTAATGAATATTCCACATAACTCTATTGTAGCAACACAGGGTATTTTTAAAGTTGATACTTTCTTTTAACACTGTACAGAATGTAAGAAAATAAGAAATTTTGTCAAATACAATTAGGTCCGGTAAGGTTTTCGAAGATACAGGGTGTTGAATGCAACTAATGCCATATTTCTATTCAACCAGAGAAACGATACGCTACTGCTTTTTTCAAAAATAAAAATAATTTTCGTAATTTTCCACTAGATTCCAACAAAAATGGCCTCCTGACTTTAACACATGAGCTCAGAATAACGATTACAACAAAAACAGTTTTTCGAAATTTTTCGACCATTTGGTAATCAAGTAGTTACGAGAATGAAAAACTACAGAATGCCTAGGCTTATGATACCTTTTTGGAATCTGCAATAACTGAGCAAGTTTTTAAGATGATGTCTACCAGGGGCGTCCTACATTTTTTTTAACTGTAGCTCATCAAACTTGAAGGAAATTTCATTTAGTTTTCAATTTTTCTTTGTAATTCACGAGTTTCTAACTTCTTACACTAGTTTGATGAATTTAAGTCTTTGTTTCCGATAGCTGAACTATCTCATGTGAAATTAAAAAAAACCATATCGAAATACCTCTCCATTTGTAGAAATGGCACTAGAAAAACTAATCGCACTTGGAAGTTTTCTAAAAATAAGAAAACCATGAATATCTTGGAAACCGTCGAATTTTCATTAAGGTCAAAATTTGAAATAAGTTAGTTAGTAGGCAGTGTCTATCTATAGTTGCAAGCTTATCCATTGTTTCAGGACACCTGTATAAAACTTATTATTCATATTAACAAATGGTCTACGATACGTTTTCTCAACATTCTAACATTGTTTAAGATTGTGTTTATGTTGAGCATTCCAATCGATTCAATATTTTAACATACCCCATTGAACCCCGAACTTTTATATCAATAATACCAACCGCAACACAATAATGACGAATGTTCATTCTAACTGGCCAGATTAATGAATGAAACAATTTTTTATAGGTCACAGCGACCAAATATTCAGTTTCGCATGGTCACCATGTGGGACATTTTGCGCCACTGTATGTAAAGATGGCAAAATCAGAGTTTATAATCCAAGACGTTCCGAGTTACCAGTCAAGGAAGGTAAAGGTCCGGAGGGTAACAGAGGTGCAGGATTGTGTGGGCGCTGAATGGGCATTATTTGGCTGTTAGCGGGTTTCGACAAGGTCTCACAAAGGTTAATTTCAGTATATAAAGTGGATGATCTCAAGAACCCTTGAATACAATAGTTAGTGATGTTTCTCCATCTATACTGATCCCTTTTTATGATGAAGATAGTTCAACATTATTTTAACAGGAAAGGTGAGTGCCTTGTTAACAAGAAATATTTTACAGTTTCTTCCTCTTAATTATTCTAGACTGGATGAAGGTATAGAGAATATATCGGAATAATTTAGGTTCTGCCAATAAAAAAAACCTGTCGATGATCTCTGATTGTACTATTATTTTTCGATCAGTTGGTGAAGTAAAAGAGACAGTTGTTTACTATTTCTAAAAGTAACGATGCAGTGATAACGTTGCAATGGGATGAATTGTAGAGAATTACATTGTGAAGAGAATGATGGGTCAAACGATCCGATCCAATAATTGAAACTGGAGAAAAGCGGAAAAAACCGGAAAATTGCGTGTGTTTTTTCTTTTAACTCATAACTCTGCCATTTTGCAATGTTAAGAACTGAAACTTCACACGATAGTAGCTATTGACGTGCAATCATGTGTGCCAAAATTGGATTCGGTCGGATAAATAGTTTTCAACATAATTCCCATTTGAATTTTTTTTGGACATATTTTCGCGGAAAGCTGGATGCGTTTGAGGTCCGATTGAAATTAAAAAAACTGATTTGGAAAGAAGACGTGATCAGTAACAAAACATCAACATCAGATTGAATGAAGAGACATACAAAGTAAAGGACACTGTTAAGTTCTTAGGAGTCTACATCGACTGTGAGCTAAATTGGAAATACCACGTCGAACATGTGTCAAGGAAAGTTGCCTCCTCCATCTATGGCCTAGGGCACTAAAAACAATCTACTATGCAACCATAGAAGCAAAAATAAGATTTGGAATTATATTTTATGGATCAGGAGACATTTCATCGGTATTTGTGTTGCAGAAAAGAGCCCTCCGAATCAATATCGGTCTGAGTAGAACACAGTCATGCCGTGGAGTCTTCAGAGCAAACAGACTACTAACCACATATGCCATATACATGCAGGAATGTCTCATCTATCTCCACAAAAACAGGAGCAAATTCAGCAAACATCAAAATGAAAATAAAGAAATCTATAACATCAGAAATAAAGACTACACCTATCCCAAACATCGCTTAAAAAGTACCGAAAATCAAGTGGAATATAGATGCCTGCGATTTCACAATGCGCTACCGGTACGGATCCAGATGGAAGAAAACTTAAAAACATATAAAAGACTGCTACATAAATTACTTACTCCAACTAGAACCCTATAAATTAGATGATTTTTTTCTCCCTTGAAGACACATATTAAGTTTATTTTGACACAATTTCGTATGTTATATATGGTTGTAAACTATGAGCTTACTGAAATAAAGATCGGTTATTATTATTATTATTCTGATTTTTCAATAAAACGCGTTTAAGTGTGTTAAAAACTAGTGACAACATGAGGGAAAACGGCCCCGACCGAGCGAGAGCGGTCGAGTGGAGAGGAAATAAGCGAATCGAGGGGAAACGTATATGTGTACAAAATTTGGTGCGCTCTCCGCGCAACAATTCTTATACTCGGCGACCGTTGGCTTCCGCGGCGTTTCCCCTCGATTCGCTCATTCCCTCACCACTCGACTAGTCTCGCTTGGTCGGTCGGTTTCCCTCATGTTCTCCCTAGTTTTTAACACACTTAAACGCGTTTTATTGAAAAATCAGAATGAACGTTTTGTTACTGATCACGTCTTCTTTCCAAATCAATTTTTTTAATTTCAATCGGACGACCTCAAACGCATCCAGCTCTCCGCGAAAATATGTCAAAAAAAATTCAAATGGGAATTATATGAAAACTATTTATCCGACCGAATCCAATTTTGGCACACATGAATTGCACGTCAATAGCTACTATCGTGTGAAGTTTCAGTTCTTATATTGCAAAATGGCAGAGTTATGAGTTAAAAGAAAAAACACGCAATTTTCCGGTTTTTTCGCTTTTCTCCAGTTTCAATTATTCGATCGGATCGTTTGCCCCACCATTCTCTTCACAATGTAATTCTCTACAATTCATCCCATTGCAACGTTATCACTGCATCAATAGTTTCCATTTTGCAACGAAAAAAACTAAAAAGAACGCGTATTTTTGTTGTTTTTTGTTGATAACAAATAAAAAAATGGAATTTTCGTGTTGAAAACATGGTGGGAATAAACTACGGACTGTCCTGCACGGGATGGCACAGGTGGCGTCCAGGTAGTATTTTTGTCAAAAAACTAATCATTTGTAGCTCTGTTGCTTGGCGTATAATAATAATATCATGAAAGCTATTGATTCATTCATTATAATTGCCTGTTCAAAAGAACGGAATATAAAAATAGAACCTATGGATGTTAAATGATCAATCACTTAAGCAAACAGAGGCTTGAATGTTTCATTTGTGATAGTCCAATAAATTCCAACTTGCGATTTTATTTATTATTATTTATTTATTTGAACCAGTAAAAATTACATCGATATCGGTGCAAAATCCCACAGAGATAAACATAGTTAATTAATATTGTTGATATTAAACGATGTTAGCTCATTGATTTTTCATCCTGAAGAAATTCTAATCTTTTTCTTTTAAAACGAAGTGTTTAAAACATATTTCAGGGCGATTCTACAATTTATGCTTATGAAATAACAGAAGAAGCTCCCCACATTTGCCCGTGAGTCACCATCGCTGTCCTACTCTACATCAAGGTTTGTCATTCCTGCCTAAAAATTGCTGCGATGTTGCCGCCGTTGAATTGCAGTTGCGCTGAGGTTGACCAACAATACTATAGAACACTTGCATTTACCGTCCCAAGAATAAAGGTAATAATATCAAAGTGTAAGTTGTTGAGTCCTCACTTGAGCTTGATCATTTTTAGACAGAACTTTTCCAAGATGATCTCTTTCCTCCCACAAGATTGACATGGAAACCTTCCCTCGAAAGTAAAGAATGGTTTGAGGGCAAAGAAAAATTTCCTCAGAGAATAAGCTTGCAACCAGAAGGAATGACGGCATGTAAGTATGCATTTTTCCAAATAGACCAGCTATCGAAAGGTCGATTTCGTGACAAAAATACTACCTGAAATCTGACTGTGCAGTCATGCAATAGGTAGTTTATACATGTTTTTCATGATAAATTCCACTCCTGAATCGTCTTAGGTTTTTTTTGAGAAGCGAAAAATAGCCAAAAAAATCAAAAATTTTGCTTTTTCGCTTATAAAACGTGAAGTATTGATCTGATCGAAAAGCTGTTAAGGCACTTTTTGTAGAGAATTCAACAACAAAAAAAATGAGAGGTGACACGTCTCAAGCGGATAATTAGTTTCCGAGAAAAGTCCAAAAAACTGGAAAATAACATAAATTTTCGAAAATTCATAACTTGGTCAATTTCTGAGATGAAGCGTAGTTGCTCTGAATTTAAGTAGTTATTAACATATACTTTATTGGTGCACAATTACAAAGCTGTCGGATAAATAGTTTTTGCACAATCGCAGTTTTCCGAATTCGACGTACTTTTTTCAAGAAGATCGTGATACTCGGCTACTTGTCGGATTTGAATTTTACAAAAAGCATTTTAAAGAAGAAATAACATTCTTCAAATCGTTTATTCTCTCGATACCGACCGATAATGTTTAGTGGGTGAAAAACGGCGTCAAACAGGAGCAAAAAGGCTCGAATGCATCAAACTAGTCGCGGAGTGGGTGTCGCCCGCTACGCGACGCGCGAAAGATACAAGGTAAACAGTTTTCCCCTCGCTAGCAGGCAAACTCCCACTCCGCGACTAGTTTGATGCATTCGAGCCTTTTTGCTCCTGTTTGACGCCGTTTTTCATCCATAAACATTATCGGTCGGTTATCGAGAGAATAAACGATTTGAAGAATGTTATTTCTTCTTTAAAATGCTTTTTGTAAAATTCAAATCCGACAAGTAGCCGAGTATCACGATCTTCTTGAAAAAAGTACGTCGAATTCGGAAAACTGCGATTGGGCAAAAACTATTTATCCGACAGCTTTGTAATTGTGCACCAATAAAGTATATGTTAATAACTACTTAAATTCAGAGCAACTACGCTTCATCTCAGAAATTGACCAAGCTATGAATTTTCGAAAAATTATGTTTTTTCCAGTTTTTTGGACTTTTCTCGGAAAATTCGAATTTGCAATGACAATACGGCATAGTGACGTCAATTACCTCTGAATGGCGTTCGCAGTCACGTGATAGTTGATAATAAATAACATATTGAATCAGCTTTATTTAATTCTACGAGACTAATAAGATCACTAAAATGGTTTTTTAGGATTGCAAAAATTTCCTTCTATGAGGAAAACCTCAATTTATATGAATTCGTAAATGAGTCAACATCCCTATGATTGTACTAATAACAGTAATGCATAATTGTGAAAAGTATTATTGAATAAATAATAGCAATAAAACGAACATAACGTTTATTCACTGCTGTTTTCGTTTCAGTATCTGGACAAAAACACCACAGACTATAACTGAGAAGACAACCAGAAAAGGCTACAATTGAAAAATCTGCTTCGTCTCCATTTATAGCATCATGTAGACCAATGAATCGATGGGATCCTGAATTGGCTAGTCAAATTAAAGAAAAACAAAATGAGGTGAGCTGAAAGTAATCATCCATCTGAAATTTTGATATTTCTTTGAAAATAACATTTAGGGCCGATGCACCGTTATTGTTTTAATCCTTCATAAGTAAGCTTTGTTAGAATTTTTAATATAGATTAACTTTTCTCTTGCACCGACGTTCAAATTCCCCAGGTTAAATTTAATCTATGGTTCTCGTTATTTTCTTTGAAATGTGGAATGAGTTGGTATTCCTGTGTTTTTTTTTAAATATTTCTCTTTTCTGTGGATGTAACTTGTTTATAATGGTTGTTGTTGTTTTGTCTTGAAAAAAGTTGCTCTTGTATAATAACGCCCAGAAAAAAATAGATTTGAAATTTTCTCTCTCTTTTCACTAAGTATCAATGTTTCACTTTTGTTTTGAATTTATTTTCAATTTGATAATGGTTGGTACCTTTTTTCAAGAAAAAAACATCAGAGTTAATGAATATGATGTAAATCTCGCGAAATATGAAAGTTAAAAAAGTTTAACTAAAAAATTCCCTCGCCCCCCCCCCCCCCCCCCCCCCCCCCCCCCAAATGATACGATTGTGCTTGACATGAAAGAAATGCACTCAATCTAATAGATGCGTATTTTTGTTATTAGCCAATGTGTAAACTTTCAGTACTTTATGTGACTCCGTTTGCGAATATGTGGCAAAAAGTGTGGACAGGACATCATCTTCAAAGAGCACTATATACAGGGTGTCCCATTACTCGACGTCAACCCGGAACCGGGTGAAAAGGCAAGTAATGCTGGTTGTCAGAAAATATAAAAAAAAATCTAAGTGGCATGATTTTAAAATAATGCGCATTTAAAAAACACGCAAAATTCCACACCTGTGACAGTCTTTTCGCTCCTGTTGCCACAAATATCAACTTTTTTCTTTGCTGTGTAACCTTGAATAATGCTTGTCTAAACTGTAATCAAAATTTTGACACAGCTGCTCTAGGTTCATAAAAATAGGGCTTACTTCTCAGAAAAAAATTCGAAATAAACAATTGCCTAGTTTCAACTGACTGTATTGAAAAAAAAGTACTACGTAGGTTTGGCATGTTTTTTCTAAAGTTGGCGCATTTAGTAAGGATTCCATAATGGTATAATACTTGTTTAATTGTAGCTGCCGTAGTTCATATTTATTTTCGATTGCCTTGAATACACTTTTTCGTTAACTGCTTCCCAGTAATAAAGTCCAATGGATTCAAGTCCGGTGAACGGGCCGGCACGAGATTGGACCAGAACGTCCGATCCATCTTCCAGGAAAAAATGTTACCAGAAAAAAAAAATTTTCAGAGAAATTTCTCCGGAAAAATTTTTTCTGGGAAAAATTTTTTCTCTAGAAATTTTTTTTTTGATAACATTTCTTCCGGAAGATGGATCGGACTTTTGGTCCAATCTCGTGGCCGGCCTGTTCACCGGACTTGAATCCATTGGACTATTACTGGGAAGCAGTTAACGAAAAAAGTGTATTCAAAGGCAATCGAAAATAAATTTGAACTACGGCAGCTACAATTAAACAAGTATTATACCATTTTGGAATCCTCCTAATGCGCCAACTTTTGAAAAAACATGCCAAACCTACATAGTACATTTTTTTTCAATACAGTCAGTTGAAACTAGGCAATGTTTATTTCGAATTTTTTTTCTGAGAAGTAAGCCCTTTTTTATGAAAACTGGAGCAGCTGGTATCAAAATTTTGATTACAGTTTAGACAAGCGTTATTCAAGGTTACACAGCAAAGAAAAAAGTTGGAAAAAGTTTGATATTTGTGGCAACAGGAGCGAAAGGACTGTAACGGGTGTGGAATTTGCGTGGTTTTTTTAAATGCGCATTATTTTAAAATCATGCAACTTAGATTTTTTTCTATATTTTTCTGACAACCCGCATTACTTGCCTTTTCACACCGGTTCCGGGTTGACGTCGAGTAATGGGACACCCTGTATATAGCTCCTTAATGAAGAAATTTGCATTATATGATTTGGGTCGAATCTGTCAAAACATGATCTATATGTCCACTAGAAGTTTGTCGGTCTAATACGGGACACCCTGTATATGTTAATATCAATTTCTCTTCATTAAATTTAAATTTTCCAGATCCCAAAATCGATCAGTAAGAAAATGGAGCTCAATTGAAGTTGGAACAAGATGAGATGGAAGGTGTTGACGAAAAAGAGTGGGATTGAACCGAATAATCTCATTCAAGCATTTTATCTGAAGTGTTCCGATCGGAATATGGTAACGTAATCTAAGCTCATTACATCTTGTTATATTTATATACAAATTTTTTATACTTTCTATTTATACATTTATTATTTATTATATATGCGCTATTGTAATTTCTCAACGTGTTTGTATGGAATTTTGATATTAGAATATTTATGACAGTGTAATGTAATTATAAATTCATAAGATCCTTAGGAATAAGGAAAATTGATTATTTTAGTGTGGCTTGCGTACGGAGTATGTGCTTTCTATTGTTTATATCACTAAAATTATAAAACAACAATATTTCACTTCTCGAATGATCAAAGTTATTCTGGAATTGAATTTAACATGTTGCTGTTGAAAAAACTTAATGTAGAGTTTTAAATCAAACTGATGCTTACCATAATGAAATCTTTCATTCCTCTGTCCCAAAAATGAACATAACAAGGATCTTGAATATAGTTGTTGTGGAATCCATTTCACAACATTTCAAGCAGTCAAACTTTTTTGGGCTTTTTTGAAATAGTTTCTAGAGTCCGTCCACGAAAGGTTGAGCCGTCGGTTGGCCATGATAATTTGACATATTCCACTGTGTATATTAAAATTTTAGTTTATGTTGTTTATTTTCTTGTCAGATTGATACGCAATGTTGTCAATATTGCATAGAGTTGCCTTATACTCGCAAGCTCGTCGGAAGAGCCCGGGTACATTTCGGCAATATTGAATTCATTTTACGTTATGACAGCAATTACTGCCAACTTCAGATAAATAAAGGAACGCCTACTATGTGCTCAACCTTTCGTGAACGGAGTATATTAGGCCTGGTGTACGGTAGAGCGGCAAGCGAAAAGTGAACGACTCTACTAGAGCATATTAGGCTTTTTTAGTTGATTAAATCGTTCACATCTCGTTTGCCGCATGAGCTGTTAAAGGAATAAGCAACAGCGATAAAAATTCAAAAGTGCTATTTAAGATTGATCTACACGACCGTGAACCAATGAAGTTATGATTTTCAATCAACTGGATTAGAAATATGACTTGTTTTGCTTGTGAATAACCCATTCCTGGAATTCTTTAGGTGCAGTTTTTAATGGATAGTTCGTATATAGAACGAAATATGAAGTAAATACTCTAACGCCAAAAAAGGCTCTGATGAATACTGACATGAATATATGAAGCAGAATACAATTACCATGCAATTGTCACCTGAAAAACAACTGGTTTAGGGTTTGATATAATCTAATATATTTAAGTTTTTTGATTTGAATATGAAACATTCCAAGTATCAAGGGAAGCTTTACAGAATCAATACAAGCCTTTACAGGCTCAATACACATACAGGTGTTCCAATGAAAATGAGTAATTCATGATATTTCTTCTGATATGAAATAATAACACGAATACGTTCATGAAGGTTCGTAGGAGACACATGTCACTGATGCTTGAAAAAGCAACACACAGCAACACCTTAAGAGGTGGTGCTATAACCCAAAAATTTGAATAGGAAACACGGGTCTAATGTGACTCCATGTTTCTTTCTAGGAATGACCTAGTCGATAATATCGGGGCAGTGATTTAGCCAAAAAGCGAGATATATGTTGGCTATCGCATTTCATTAAAGTTCGTAAGGGAAATATTCATCCAAATGTGTTTAAATTGAGCGCTATTAAATAAACAAACGCGAATGGAGACTTACGGTCATGAGTACATTCCTGAAGTTGTCTCAACTGCTGCTGTTTGATAAACTGTGATTTCCAGTGTCAGATTTGATGACTCGGCCGGTCATTCGAT
>CM024242.1:80735643-80851240 GCA_013421045.1 Propylea japonica | reverse complement strand
AATGGGTCTCATCACTCAAGATGATTTTTCGATGAAATTCCGGATCATTTTCATGCATTTCAACGACCCAATCAGCAAGACACGACGTTGTTGATGATCGGCCGGCTTGAGTTCTTGTGTTAACTGAACATTTTAAGCCTTGAGAGCCAAATCTTTATGCAAATACGGTGTAATGACGTTTGTGGAATGCGTAACCATCTCTCGATAGCGCAAAACCATTCACCTGGGTTTTCTTCAACGCTTTCGGCTACAACAGCAATATTCTCGGCTGTTCTCGAGCGACGTGCACGGGTTTTATTCCTCACATCACTAACTTGTCCCAATAGCTCGAGTTTTTCCACCAATTTCTTTATTGCGGTCCGACAAGATGCTTCACGCCGACCCAAAAAAGTTCAAGTTTTACGAAACCGTCCCTGCCAAATTTTCACCATTTTTATATGTGAATTTCAATAATTTCAATGGGTTCTTGAAGAGTGTATCGCTCCATTTTCATTATTGACAGTAAAAACTCTGATAGTGTTCAGGAAAATGACCAGGAAAACCTGGGATTTTAAATGTGGCTTACTGCGGCCATTGAGGCATTGACTTCCAGCACTATCATTTTGAAGATGATGCAACATGAGTGACTAAAGTAAGCTGTAGTAATTCCGTTCACTCGGAAAAGAAACCTTCCCGACATGAAAACTGAAACATGAACTGAAAACCTTGGAGTGGAAGTCAGAAGTTAAATACCTAGGAATAACACTGGATAGTAAACTTCTGTGGAATAAGCATGTTGATACTGCTACTGGCAGAGCTAAAAGGGCTCCACTCGCGTGCAGACGTCAATGCAGAAAAAATGGGGTTTTAACCCAAAAATACTGCGATGGATGTACGTCATGATTGTAAGACTTATAATCACATATGGGGCAGTAGCCTGGTTTGCCAAGTCAGGTAATTACGAGGAAAAGGCTCGATAAAGAACAGAGGCTTGCATGTGTGTGCATCACTGGAGCTATGAGAACGTGCCCAACTAGCGCACTTGAGGTTAACGGATCTCACACCTCTACATCTAGTGATTGATAGGGTAGACCCTGAGGCTATCCTCAGAATATCTGAGAAGGTACAGGTAATGAGAGAATAAAGAATCAGAGAGTCTGGTCCTCTCTGAATAACTACATCTCATCTGCGAACCTCCCCAAGGATGTAAGCACTGAGAAAAACTTTAGGACATTGCAAAGGGAAAGAGAGGAATGTGAACGGGAATATACCGACTATAACATCAAAGAAAATACTGTAAGTATTTGATGGTTCCAAGACCTCTACAGGAGCTGGCGCTTTGATATACGGGCCAAGTACCAAAATGTGTACTGTCGCTTGGCTCCTGTATGAGCGTCTTTCAAGCGGAAATCTTAGCTATTGAAAGATGTCTAGATATAAATCTAGAAAGAAACTATCAGAAGTGCGATATAGCCATACACTCAGATAATCAGCTGCAATTAAAGCACTGAACTCCCAAGTCATCGACTCAAAGATGATCTGGGAGTGGAGGAACAAACTCAATGAGGTAGGCAAGAAAAATAAAATCTTTTTAATCTGGGTTCCCGGCCATTCGGGAATCAAATGAAACGAAGAAGCCAATACACTTGCCAAAGAGGGCGCACGAATGTCACTTATTGGCCCAGAACTCTTCTGTGGTATAGGTGAATGTACCTATAAGAGAATTTTCTGAAGAAGGAGAAAGCCGAGAAGGAAAAACTTTGCCGGAATCTCCCTGGGATGGATCATTCCATTAAGTTCCTTCGGAACTTTGTAACAGCAAGATCCAAAAGATATCTGAATCTTGGTAAGAAACAATCACACCCCCTCACTGGCTTTCTTATGGGACACTTTCGCCTCAGGAAGCACTTGTTGAGGAGGGGATTATCGGACACTGACGAGTGTTGGTTCTGTGGGAAGGAGAAAGAAACCATTCTCCTAGTCACGGAATTTTTTGGCATTGCAAGCTTAAGGGAGAATACCTTGGGCGAGAAACTTGTAAGATTGAGGAACTAGCTTCGTTGAAGCCTTCACAGATATTGGATTTCATCAGATCTCTGGAACTGGAAGACGAGCTGTAGAGGGTGTGGTCAGAATACCTCTATAAGGGGGCACAATAGACCTTGAGATCGCAGTGAACTGTAACCCCTTTTAAACTATAACTAAGGTAAGCTGAATGAACTTGGCGAAAACAACAGTCTCCTTGGTGTGGATCTCGAAAATCATTTGAAACGAGGAAGCTTAAAATCCCGCCAGAAATGGGTTTTCAACCCTTTTCCAAGGACCAGAACTCCCTTGTGACGTATAGAAGAACACCTATGAAAAAAGAATTCTCGAGGACGAAGGAATAAAAAAGTAGAAATTTAGGAGTGGCCAGCTCTCGATTGGGTTCTTTAATATCTTCAGAAATATTTTTGTATTTAGTAACCTTTGAAACAAGCCTTTTCTAAAAGTAGTTTTGAGCACTCACGTATGTATTTATATTATATTTATACTGCAACGGAAATTCTCATTAGACAAATAATAATAGTTAATGACCAGATGTAAAATGAAACTTTCTTCTGGAAGTAGAATATTGACCATCTTCAAATATCGAGAAAAGCAATGAAGTCTACCAGACAAATATTGCGACAACTGCGGCACGCAGGTCAGGTAAAAACTAATAATGACTCTGTTATTCTTCCGTTTGAATAGGCTTTTTATACTTCTACATATTGTTTTCCGGATTTCTATTGCTTTAAATAACGGAAGACTTATGAACATATGATGTCAGATATTAACACATATACAGAGTGTTTAACAACAGCAGTTTTTGGTATAATAGTTAGGGGATTTGTTTTAGTTAATTTTGATGATGAGAAATGGAATGTATAATTATTTGGATCACTGTATACTAATTGGCTTTTGAACTGTCTGTTAAAACAATACGTTTATCCCATCTCTTATATTGAGGGTGACGAAAAATAACTACACTCACCGACAAAATGTAGTTTGAACTACAACAACAATCCTACAAGAATGTCAGTTTGCTAACGAATATTTTGATGAACTCATTAATTTTTGCTGTTACATATTTCACTTTCTATCAAAACGAGTCTAACACATGTTTTGTGAAAACAATCTGCATGGATTCATAGAGTTTTAATTCCAATTTAATTCTAGTTCCATTATAGAATTCTTCACCTTGCACTCGTATCGCAGCAGGCATTTCACATTTTTGACGAAATTAATGAACTCATTTATTCTCCGTTTGACTGTCAAAGCACAAGGCCAAACACTCGGCCAAACATTACCGCTACCTATATGGTATTTGTTAGCGATACTTATGCATCTATATTCTATTCGACATTCGTATTAATTAGGAGCACTAGTTTAGATCAATTAGTTGTTTATTTATTTTTATAGCCTTCAGGTAATAGTTATCTTGGAAATCATATTTTTCTAGGTTCTGATTATAATAATTCGAAATTATTAGACTATAACTGAATTCTGTGTAAAAGTCGGTTAAGATGATCGTGTGTTACATTTGGAGATGTTTTATAGATTCATATAATCCTCGAATGGTTAAAGAGGATTTTGTTGTTCATAGTCGTTTTATGATCGCTGTTATAGACTATTTATCAAGTTATTGGTGCTTCTGTATGTATAGAAAAAAGAAATTATTCAAAAATTAAATATTCATGGTTGAGATGATGCAATCCTTTTGAAATTTTGCATGAACATCTAGTATATTAATCTTCATTCACAAAATAAATTTCACTCGAATCGGATATCATGTTATGGAAATATAAATATTCTTCTTTTCAATATTCTAATTGAATTTTCTATAGTTCTGTTTATAATATGATCACACAATTTTGCATGAGGCTTATTATGAGCGTCTTTCTTGTGGCCGCAAAATTTCATTTGGATTGGTTTAGTTTTCTCTGAGATATTGAGGAAACAAAAATTTTGAATGACCGTTTTAAATAGAACATTCTGTACGATTTTGGCAACGAACTCAATAGCGGATTCAGAAACAGAACTTACCCTGAAAATCTCAAGTCTCTAGAACAATTCCTTCGAAAGTTATCGTGCTCACGGACGGCCGGGCAGCCCCACGGACAGAATTCAATTCGACCACGAGTTCGTCATCAGAGATGAGAGTTAGCTTAACAGGAACTGAAGAGTGTAGATTCTGTGAGGGAAGGGGAGAAATCTTCTGTTCACATAGTTTCAGAATTCTATTGCGACCCTGAGAAAGAATGTCTTGGGCAGGAGAATTGTAGGAAAACGTGTGCTCTAGCCTTCTTGAAGCTCTTTCAGATACTGGAGTTCGATGAAGCTCTGGAACTGAAGTGTGAGCTCTAGCACAGTTGCGGCAATAGCTCTGATGGTGGACACAATAGTTCTCGAGGTCACATTGGAATATAACTCTCTTAATAACCGACAATCTACAGAGTGTTCCAGCGCGAACAGATAATACGTTATCGAGACTACGGTTTCAATTCAGAATCTCAGCTGTGAACATGCACTGCAAAATAACCTCGATAAAATTACGTTCTATTTGCTCAACAAATTGTTCAAAAATTAAATTTAAGTGAGTTTTACTTACATAGTTACTAACCCAGGGCAATATTTCTTAAAAGTCATGTGCAATAACTTCTTCGTCTGCTGGATTTCGCAACAATCAAAACCTGTGATACGAAAGAAAATAAAGATTGTATCTCAAATTATGAGTCACATTACGGTAGGTTATATCTTGCTGTTAATGGCTTTTTGATGGCACATTTTTTCCTCAGACAATATCGCTCAGAATGAAACAGAAACATCTTTGAAACGAACGAATTTTCGACGGCCAATTGGCTATAAAAAACATTAGTACCATCCAAACCTAATAAAAAAGTTTAATAACATTCTGTAATGTTAATTTAAAATTTATGGAATAATTCCAGAATGATCACTCTCGATGTCTTAGTTGTTACTTTCATCCTCAAAATGTCACTTATCGAGGAAATATAAGAACATTAATTACTTATGTTCATACAAATGTGTATTGCTTAAGACTACTGGATATTTATGAACTGGATTTTCAACTGAAAAAGCGTATTATGACTATTTCATTGATTAAAGAAAAATTACTAGTAATGTGTAATACTGAGTTAGACCTGTCATAAGGAAATTAATTGGTATTGAAACAATGATAAATAGCCGCTTCAGCTTTATAATTATTCTAACGTCATGAGCGAAAGGTAGTACTCATTGACTATAATTCATTGATTATTTTATATGGCAGTTATATGGTAGTATATTTCTTGAATATCGAAAATTATGAAGATGCAAAAGTATCATCTATTAATTAATGTTTGAGCATCGTATGCAGAATTGTTTTTTTCAAATTTCAAGCTTGAAAATATGTTCTCCGATATGATGAAGCGTGCAGAAGGACCTTCAGTCTAGTATAATGTTCCAAATAAAGAGCAACGTCATATAATATTGTTACAGAGTGTTTAAATCGATCGAACTATCACTTAGATATGAAATTTAGCTGATTAGTAAGTATATTCCCGGTGAAACTAATAAATATTTGGATATTATTAAAATGCTTTTGAATTAATTCATTTTTCCCATCTTTAACTATAATATGCATATTATTCATCAGAAAACTTACAAAACAATACATTTGCTCTGTTTAATTGAATATAGAAACTGAAATTATTTTTTCGCGTTACAGCTGAATGTTTTCGAATTGATTTATCGTTTGCTTTTTCTAATTTTACTAATACGAGTTATAGCTCATGAACTATTGGAATGACACATTATACCAACGAAAAAACGATATAAGTTTTTTCTGGTTAACAGGGCTAGAGGGTTGAATTTTTGCATATCCGTTTCGTCTGACGCTCTTGATGTCTGAATTTCAGTGAAATATTTCCAGCAGCTCCAGAAATATTCAATTTATCGAACTTGTTTTTGAATTTTTACGAAACGCTTCCCAGTATTATACTTTGTTTAATTATCATCGAAACTTAATGCTTTCGAATGGGTTGGATGGAAATATTTTTGAAATGCAATTGAAATAAGGAAATTTTTCAAAACTTGAAAATTTCAAGTTTTAGTTCAAAAAGTGCGACTCGACAGCAGTATTTGTTATTTTTGTTACTAGGCAAATATTGCATTCAATCGATATAGAATTTTACTTAAAAGAAGTATTCATTTATTTTATCTATTTGTTTATTCGGAATCCTGATACACAAAGTCGAAATGAGTATTCACCAATAAATTTTCTCACACAACATATTCATAGGACCAAAATACATATCGAAAAAATCATATCAAGTAGTTTCAAAAGAAGGCCAATTTGATCATTTGTCAAAAATAAATTTGAACACTTGTTATGAAATACAGAATTATTGTCATCAAAAGTGAAGTAATTTTTGTCTATTTCATACTGTTGTTAATATACTTCTGAAAATATTGGTATATGTTATAAGTATTTCGTTTATTCTCCGAATTGAATGGATTCATTTCGTAGAATTATCGAGAATATAGACTGTAGAGGGGATTGTTTCAGAGCTATATTTCGATTTCTCAATATTATCCTATGAGACAAACAAAATTTAGCCGTAAAGCACCCGCTTCTCTTTTAATTGGGGTATAAACACACAGTTTCAGAGGTATAAATTATATACTCAAATGGAATTAAAATGATAATATTTGTACTCGTGCAGACATCATTAATATTTCATCTAAAAATATGTGAAGTGTTCAAGACTGATGAACAAATATTATATAATTCTAAACAAAAATGAGGGCTCGTGTGGGATTTGAACCCACGACCGCCAGTTTAATCATATTAGCCTGGAGCTCTAACCAACTAAGCTAACGAGCCATTGTTTAAACAAACGAAAAAATTTGATATATCTTTTGGAAATTACTCATTCTAATCAGACATAAAATTTTGTTTTTAGTAAGGACACTATTGTTTAAAAAGACAATAAAGTTTCACTTTTCAAAACATAATAAACTTAATATCCATAATAAATCGTGAATTCGTGACATCAATATTGCGATGACCTTCACATAACAAGAGTGCAGTTTATCAAGTACTCTAGTACAGAATGTCAACCCATGATCCTCAAATCTAAACGAGAAATTTGATATTTAGCCTGTGAAATAATAATTGTCAAATTGCTGAACTGATCATCATAAATATATCCGTAATTCCATAAGCTTCATATAAAGGTAGTGCCTTATGAATATACTTATACAACAGATTCACATTCAAAGTCTCTCGGTTTGGGGGTCCTAACCATCACAAATCGTCTCAAAGCAGCAACATAATTCTGAAAAGAACTAAAGGAAGTAGTCCCTGGTGATAAGCATTACTTCGAATATTGATACACAACCAATGTTGCAGAGCTTCAATGTAATGTAAGAGTTTTCAATAAGAGTTGTTATTTTGATATTCAAAAGAAAAATGTCATTTTCAATACAAATGATCGGATGTTTATTTCATTATAAAGAAGAAGCTATGCCCTTAATAGTGGAAAATAACATCAGGCAAATGACCACCACGACCACGCTTACAGGACCATATCCTTTTAATGAAATTTTCCATTACCAAATCGCAAAGTGGCTGCCCTATGTCCTCGACAGCCTCACGAATTCCATCTTTTAGGTCTTGAATCGACGCTGGGCTATTGGCGTAGACCTTCTCTTTCACGTGACCCAAAGGAAAAAATCGCAAAGTGTTTAATCACAATATGTCGGTGGTCAATTGTGATCACCTCTTCGAGAGATAACACGTTCCGAAAACTTTTTCCTCAAAAGATCAATGGTTTCGTTGCTTGTGTTAACTGTTGCTCCAGCCTCATTTTCGAAAAAGTAAGGTCCAATGACTCCGCCAGACCATAAACCTGAGCGATGTGCACGGGTTTTATTCTTCACATCACTAACATCCCAACAGTTCTAATTTTTCCACCAATTTTGTTATTGCGTTCCGACAAAGTACTTCACGACGACCCAAAAATGTTCGAGTTTTACGAACCGTCTCTGCCAAATTTTCACCATTTTTATAGTGAATTTTGATAATTTGAATGCGTTCTTGAAGCGGGTATTGTTCCATTTTTATTAATGGCGTAGTTTCTACTTGTCAAATGTCAAAAATGATAGCTTCAAACGTGATATCTACCAAAATAGCGGACTATTTAAAATAACACCTCTTATTGGAAAACCTTTTATAACAATGCAATAATGCTTTGGCACTGGAGGGAGAGCTGTGGAGTAACAGTTGCGAAAAACAGCTCTGACAGTGGACACAATAGGGGCGAATTTTGGCGATGTAACTACAGCTTACCGTAGTTACATAGTTGACAGTTAATACACTTATGTTCTGTCAAATTATCACGTGATAGTTACGTGAGTTGACAGAAAATATGTGTATAACTGTTAAGTATGTAACTATGGTAAGCTGTAGTTACATCGCCATAATTCGCCTTAGATCTTGAGGTCGCAGTGCAATGTAACCCCCTCAACAATCTACAATCTACCGTGACAGAAAAAAGAAAAGGAACTGTTGGGAAATCACAAATTTGCCTAATCGCAATCCAACAAAATCAGCTGTCTGTCAATCAATTTCCAACTCAAAAAGTGCAAACAACAAAAGTCATAAAACTTGCAGAGAGCATCAAGAAATTCGAAGTAAGAAAGCGTTACCTCGAATGATGTGAACCAAAATGAGAACGGCATCAGCTCGTCTATCTCGGATACTTTCTACTAAAATTAGTGAAGACATAATTCGAGCAATCGGCGTTGTTGAATTCAATTAATAAAGATGATACTTTCACTCAGTGGCCGTTCTTCATTGCGGTAGGCGCTGATTTAATAGCCGCGAAAATTATTCTAATTATCGTTCCAGTGGGTCTGATTAACTTCGAGGCAGCTACGTTTGAGCTTGGCTGATTACTGGGCGTTTGGGGAGAAGGATAACATTGTTGTCTAATTGTTGCTGAACGCTTTATTAGTAGTATTTAATGCATGGGAACAAAAAGATACAGTGGAACTTCCCTATAGCGAACGTCGTTCAAGACATTTCACCTTGAATTCAAATTCCATGTTAAAAACACCCTCTAAAACGAAGTAAATTCTCTCTATAACGAAATATTCAAAGAACAGCAATCTTGGAATAGATATTGGTAAAAAGGTATAAGGGTGGGGTTTTCCATAATTATGCCGGACGTAGGTAATGAATCCCGACCATAAACTAAACCATCAAGGTGAGCGGATTGATCCTTCTGAAACGTTGGAATCAGCTGGAAATGTTGATAAGTATTACTCTAAATTATTTCGTTTATGCCGATGTTAATATTGTATCAAATAAACTTCCAACTGAAACGGATGTGCCAAATGCGGTGTTGGAGATCACTATGATAGCAGTGGTGATTTAGAGGAGCAACTCCCGAAGAACCAAATCGTGAAGAGGAACTTCAAGCCTTTAAAACGTGTCACCTGGCTTTCCTGTCCATTGAAGGGGGTTCCGAAAACTGTTTTTGAATCTTTGAGAAAATGCGAAGTTTGTTTCGACAATTGACATTATTGAATTTTTTTTGCGTATTTAGCGATTTCGATATAGGGGAGTTCCACTGTACTTTCAATACCTTTTTTGAGGGACCTAGGTGGCACTTTCAATGCCTCAGAGTTTAAAAGAAGAAAAATGCTCATAATTTTTTCAAATTTGAGGCAAAATCCATATGTTCATATTGGTTAAATAACACAAAATTATCTGAAATACTAAATTTAGTTTTTATTGAGCGCTTGTTTTAGTATATCGTTTTGCTCACATGTTTATAATTCTAGAATTTTGAGCAGGAAATGGTCTCAAACGATAGGGTTCAACTCCCTGATGCCGAATTATCATTAAATTCTGTCCGTGGGGTCGTCGGGATTTTCATGTAGACGTGAGACTTTCAGGATGAGTTCGGTTCCCAAAGGCTGCGATTAAGTTCGTTAACCACCCAAATCGTAAAGGTTTTTCTGTAAATAAAATTTTGCAGCCTCATGTAAGATGCTCATAATAAACCTCCTGCAGTATTTTGTGGCCATAGTGTTAACAGAACTTTAGAAAATTTAATTGGAATATTGAAAAGAAGAAAATGAGTCGGCCGAGACAGTGACAAGACAGTTTTTGTAGAAAAAGTGACAAGTGAGATCAGATTTGAAATTAGTTGATGGAACAGTTATAATTTGTAGTTTGGAGAGTAATAAAAGGAGAATAGTTGGAAGTGTATATTAGTATTTCAAATGATAGCGAACCCAAGTTTGTAACAATATACTGAATATTCTTACAAAATTTCAAGAGGATCGCATCATCAGAACCATAGAATTCAATTTTTCATTTTTCAAGTTTCTACATAATTCAGTTTCTGAATAATTCCCAGAATATCATTCCGATCGTGCTGAAATGAAAAAAAAATATAAAAATAGGGCTCGTGTAGGATTTGAACCTACGACCACCAGTTTAATCATATTAGCCTGGAGCTCTAACCAACTAAGCTAACGAGCCGATATGAAAACTGCTGAAAATTCACGAAATAATTCGGAATACACAGGTCGTATACTTAGATGAAATAGAGAACTCTTCAACCAGCGATCTTCACACCCGATACCCGAACGCTTAATTCGATGTTTAGGTCATTAGGAATTCGATTTTATGCGAAGAACAGTAACTATTGAAACTCATTGTAACTATTCAAACAATCACAAGCATCAACAGACCCTACCAAGAGATTTCCATACCTCACTTACCCTGAAAATTTCATGGCTTGAGCCTCAGAGTAAGAGCGGGGCCGTAGCTAGGGGAGGCAAAATGGGGCAATGCCTACCTTTAATTTCCAATGCCCTACCTTAAAAAATAGTAATAATTCAAATTAATAGTAATTTTTTCACTTCTGCCCTATCCGTTACATCCATTGCCCTACCTTAAATTCATCTTTAGCTTCGGCCCTGGTAAGAAGTAAACATTAGCATGAATAGCACTGCATTGTAATCAACCAAGCTCTAGAGCAGTGTTTCTCAACCTTTTCACCACTGAGGACCACTTGTACCTTTCAGAATTCTTGGCGGACCACTTAGATATTAATAAATATTTCTCAAAATAGGTAAAATGAAATGAACACTGAAGTTTTACTAATGAATTTATTATTTACAATAAAAAAAAAAAGAAAAAAACATGGTGAAAGATGAAAAGAAATATAAAAAACAAAATGAAAAGTCATAGATAGCTCCAAATTAAGACGTAATGACTCCCTTGGTCTTGCTTCTCACTTGAAAGTTTCTCAGTATTTGGCTCGAAAGCCAGTCTCATAGGAGCATTCAAATTCAGCAACTATTTCTGTGTTATTCTTGATAACACATAATATCGAGAATGCTTACTCACAGAGATAAGTGGAATGAAAAGAAGAAGCTCCAAAGTTTTTTCACTTAGCAGTGGACTTTCATCAAGTAATCCTATCCAAAATCTGCCTGTGTTCAGTCGCGTTCTGGTTAACATAATACTGCAACCGTTTTGAGTTGAAGAAAAATAGACAGACGCATTAATTTACGTCTCAAGAGCCAAGATTTAAATTGATTATTTTATGACTATTTCATTTCGCGGACCACATGACAACCGTTCGCGGACCACAGGTTGAGAATCACTGCTCTAGAGTGAAGTGAAAAGCACTTTACTGTCGAATTGTGGTGAAGTAAACGAAAGGTTAGATTTCAATTTCTACAATTTCTGAATGTAATACAACATTTTCGTAATTTTGCCATAGCTATAATTGCCGGAATATCTTAAAGCAACAATAAACTGCCACCAAATCAGTAAAATAATTCAGTTTATGAACGTCAAATCGAAACGACAATGTAGACAGGATATATCAAATGACTAAACAGTAACAGATCGATGTTGCCAAACTGACAGAATTGTTAGTACCATTGTTAGTAGTAGACCAATAACTCAATACGGAATAAAACTACTATTTTTTTTAGCCATTTTTACAGGGATAAACTGAGAAACTACTGTCATAATTTGAATTTTGAACTAAACTGTCAGCGGTGTCTCAGTTAATCTCTGTTGATGTGGGTAAAAAGAATACTATAGTTCGTTCACGAAAGGTTGAGCCGTCGGTTGGCCCTGGAAATTTGACATATTCCACTGTGTATATTAAAATTTTTGGTTATGATGTTCATTTTCTTGTCAGATTGATACGCAATGCTGTCAATATTGCATAGAGTCTCTGATAACTCGTAAGCTCCTCTGACGAGGACGGGGGTACAATAAAGATGACTTTATTTTACGTTATGACAGCAAATACTGCAAACTTCAGATAAATAAACAAACGCCTACTATGCGCTCAACCTTTCGTGAACGGGACTAGAGTAAAGACAGATTCTACTTGGCTGTGTCAACAAATGCGTGAAGGCATCTCTAGGTTTACTTTTTTGCTCTAAGGCTTGAGCTCATTGCTTTAGAAATTTACGGTGTTTACGCCTGGCCCTTCTGGCTTCCTCGATCGCGATAACTGACGACGAAATTATTAAATAATTTTAAAATTTGAAACTATCAAGAATATTTGAAAATTGAAGAGAAGATTTTTCTTCATAAATGAGTAGAAGGACTCGGGAGATTCAGATTGTAAAAATCTTTTTCCAAATATAACCAGCTAGACGTGGAGGAAGTTCTCACTTTCATATTATATTGTTTACAAAACAAAGTGGTTTGGTTAATGTCAATGATATTCCTGATACTTAAATAATCAGGAAAATGACGAATATTGTTTTAATTTCGTTGATTATTCAGATGTCGATATTTGAATCAATTAGGAGTAGGAAGTTATAGAGTGAACTGGTTTCTTAAAAAGAGAAAAATACTGAGGTTTCTTGGATTCGACAGTGAAATCTTTGATATTCTTCACGCATTAATCACGACCATCTGTATTTCCGTACTAATCAATCTTGTTCCACTTTCGATTTCACATTTCCGCAGTTTTTACATTTATATTTCGGGCTGATATCTTTTCTTCTCACTCCTTAACAATCGAAAAGAATATGAGAATAATTATGACATTTTACTTGTGTGGTGGTCATCTAATCAAAAATTTACAGCTTTCATAACATAACGCGAGCACTTCGGCTATTAATATTAATCAACGATTATTTATTATTGAAACTTACATCTGAGTTTGAATGACAGTATTGAACTGGAATATGCAATAGAACTTATCTGAATCAAATCAACTGACAAACACTGAACTTTCAGTAGAGCTAGTTAATTTTCAAAGATAGATACAAGAGTCAAATTCTTAACATCGAGAATAAAATGAATTCGGTTAAACTCATGTGAAATCATCGAGTTACTATTGGTGACATAGCATTGCATACTACTGAAGGGTTTTCCCAAAAGAGGTGTTATTTGATATTCAAAGAAAAATGCCATATTTCAATACAAATGATCGGATGTTTATTTCATTATAAAGAAGAAAGCTATGCCGTTAATAGTGTAAATAACATCAGTCGAATGACCACCACGACCACGCTTACAGGACCATATCCTTATCATGAAATTTTCCATAACCAAATCGCAAAGTTGCTGACCTACGTCTTCGATAGCCTCGCGAATTCCATCTTTAAGGTCTTGAATCGACGCTAGGCTAATGGCGTAGACCTTCTCATTCACGTGGCCCCAAAGGAAGAAGTCGCAAGGTGTTAAATCACAAGATCTCGGTGGTCAATTGTGATCACCTCTTCGAGAGATAACACGGTTCGGAAACTTTTCCCGCAAAAGATCAGTGGTTTCGTAGATTGCGTGGCACGTAGCACCGTCTTCATGCAAAATACGGTTGTAAGTGTAATGACGATTGTGAAATGCCTAATTCCAAAGAACGAGAAATGGACAAACCTCTGGGTTTTCTTCAAACACATTTACGGCTGTTCTTGAGCGACGTGCAAATTTGTTTATTGCGGTCCGACAAGGTGATTCACGACGCCCAAAAATGTTCCAGTTTCACAAAACCGTCTCTGCCAAATTTTCACTATTTTTATAGTGAAATTTCAATAATTTCAATGCGTTCTTGAAGCGAGTATCGTATCATTTTTATTAATGGCGTAGTTTCTACTTGTGAAACGTCGAAAAAAAACAGCTTCAAACGTGATATTTACCGAAATAGCGGGCTATTCAAAATAACACCTCTTGTTGGAAAACCCTTTACCACCATACATGTTGTTCGTAGTGTAATATGGAATGAAAACATGAGAAAGTCTGATAAGAGCAAATGGTACAAGTTATTGTGTTTACGACAAGGGTTTGCTTGGCTTGATTGTTTTCATTTATTTCGTTTTTGAAGACAAAATAGAGACGTTTCAGCATCTTGATAGCGCTAATGTGACAACTGAAAGCACACAAAACTGAAATTCAGAAATAAAAATAGAAAAAGAGGGCTCGTGTGGGATTTGAACCCACGACGGCCAGTTTAATCATATTAGCCTGGAGCTCTAACCAACTGAGCTAACGAGCCGATATTAAAATTGGCGAAAATCCGCAACATAAAGAAAGAAAATGAGTCATTCGGAATACACAGCACGTATACCTATAAATAGCGCAATAGCGGTAATAATAGGTACCTTCGGATAGAAAATCTTCAACCGGCGATCTTCAATCCCGAACGCTTAATTATAATATAATAATTTGATCTATTGAATTATTAATCGTTGAACAATCTACACTATCATTCACTTCTTATCGATACCTCATTATCGTCAAACACAGCTTTTGTCGTATTTCACTACAGGTACAGGCCTATTATCCACTATTCCTCTACCGTTAGATAAAGTAGGTACTTACCTATTTATACTGCATTATTTCGTCGATAAATTCGAACTTCATTATTGTGCTTACGGATGTAAGCAAGTTTATTGATACATCAAAAAGTTTTCTCCACTTTTTGCGTTTTTGGAATTGCAGTGATTAGTTTTTATCCAGGATGTTAACGTGGTTCGATTCCCGGCGTGGAGATGTAAATGTGTAAATTTATCTGAAAAAGCATTGCTCAAACTATGGAATCGAGTATGAAATTTAATCAATGCACTTTATTTCATTTCGACAAATGAAGGGTTTTCCAATAAGGGGTGTTATTTTGAATAGCCAGCTATTTACAGCTATAAACGTGATGTCAGTGGAAACTACTCCATTAATAAAAATGGAACGATACACGCTTCAAGAACTCATTGAAATTAACAAAAATTCGCTTTTAAAATGGTGAAAATTTGGCAGAAACGGTTCGTAAAACTCGAACATTTTTGGGTCGTCGTGAAGCACCTTGTCGGACCGCAGTAAAGAGATTGGTGGAAAAATTCGAGCTGTTGGGACAACCTAGTGATGCGAAGAATAAAACCCGTGCACGTCGCTCAAGAATAGTCGAGAATATTGCTGCTGTAGCCGAAAATGTTGAAGAATACCCAGGTTTGTCATTTCCTCGTCGTTCTTTGGAATTAGGCATTTCACAAACTTCATTGCACCGTATTTTGCATATAGATTTTGGGTCTTAAGGCTTATAAAGTTCAGTTAACACAAGAACTCAAACCAGCCGATCATCAACCTAGTTGTGTCTTTGCTGACCGTGTTATCTCTCGAAGAGGTGATCACAATTGGCCACCGAGTTCTTGTGATTTAACACCTTGCGACTTCTTCCTTTGGGGCCACGTGAAAGAGAAGGTCTACGCAAATAGTCCAGCGTCGATTCAAGACCTCAAGGATGGAATTCGTGAGGCTATCGAGGACAAAGGGCAGCCACTTTGCGATTTGGTTATGGAAAATTTCATTAAAAGGATATAGTCCTGTAAGCGTGGTCGTGGTGGAGCATTGCCTGATATTATTTTCCACACGGTATAGCTTCTACTTTATAATGAAATAAATATCCGATCATTTGTATTGAAAAAAGGGATTTTTCTTTGAATACTGAAATAACACATCTTATTGGAAAACCCTTTAGCACTCGATCGTTAAGTAGAACGAGCGCTCAAAAAGCATAGAATAAAATGCTTTTCGAAATTAAAAATCGACGGATAAAACTTTGAGTATCACATGTAAATTACAAACTTGAACTCCGTAATAATTCGATTAACGTTTTATTTTCATTCTAGTGCCAATACTCAGATGGACAATGATGTAACGCCAGTGTATTTGGCTGCTCAAGAGGGTCATTTAGAAGTTCTAAAGTTTCTTGTCTTGGAAGCAGGTGGTTCACTTTATGTCCGTGCCAAAGATGGAATGGCTCCAATCCATGCCGCTAGTCAGATGGGATGTTTGAATTGCGTGAAATGGATGGTGAGTTTACTGGTTTTACCTTAATTAAACCAAATGTGGGCTTTTTCGGAAACTTACTCAGGGTTACTAACTCGATCCATTGGGTCACGCGACGGGTCTACTCGGATCTCGGACCCGGGTTCTAAGTTTACGAACACATTAGGTGTAGGATTTGGAGTGACAGTCGTATCAATAGCAACCAAATATTTTATGGATTTATTTTTCAAGCCCAGTTTATTTTCGGATTGTCTCTAGCTTTGCTTGCATTCATTGGTTTTGTAATATATTTCTTATAATTAGTAGATAATTTATTTTTTCAGTTCCAGTTTATTTACTGATTGTCTCTTGCTTCCTTGGATTTATTGGCTTCTGTAAGATCTTTCTTATAATTTCTGGTGTGCATTCGCATGTTCAATGTTATCTTCGAGTACCTATCATAAAGAAGGCTTTAAATCAGAAGGATCTGCATAAAATTATGAAGAAGTTGTTTCACATTATTTTACACTGAGCCAAATTCTCGTCTCTTTCCATATTTTTTAGGAATAGAATACGTATATAAAATTATTTAGAAAAGAGTAGAAGACTTATTCCCGCCTTCTTCAAATACAAAATTGAACTGCAGTGCGCAAGCGGTGACTCTGCGACCCTACTCTCTTGTAGGGTTACGATAGATCAACCTGGGTCAATGATCGAGTTAATAGCACCGTACTTTCCGAACACGGGTGGATGTTCGGGTTAGGTAAACGAACGCGAAGGTTAGGGATCGAGTTAACCCAAGTGAGTATCCGAAAACGCCTATTATTGACTCTTGATATAATATACTATTTTCGATGTTGTGGTGTAATCTTTCAGAATGTTGTTCTGAAAACCAAATACAAAGGTTCACACATTATTATTACTAACATGAATTGAGTGAAGAATAATAATCGCTGATACATATCAATAAGTGTTGAACTTAGGCACCGTAAGGAACTATTTCATAAACATCTCCCAAGAAATCTTCAAGGAGGTTATGTTAGGTTAGGTTAGGAAGAAATCTTCAAGGAGGTTAGGTCATTAGTACTTATCTGCAACAGTGTTTCAAGCTTTTGCCTCTCATCATTTGAAGAGGAAATTTTATCTATAGATGAAACCCCTAGCTTGTAAAAAATGAAAACTTGTATTTTCATTTTCACAAGCGCACAAAAGTACAAAATCGAAACGTTCTATTAGAAACCATCAAATTTTGGTCGTTTTATGATGTTCCCAGCAAGGTAGGTTCGGCCAAAACGTTATACAGTTTAGGGTTGGCTCAATATTCTGACATAAACACGACCTTAACAATTTTTGGTGTTGACTGTTTCAGATTCAAGACCAAGGAGTTGATCCAAATCTTCGGGATGGTGACGGTGCAACTCCTCTCCATTTTGCTGCATCTCGTGGTCATCTGACTACTGTGAGATGGTTGCTCAAACATGGCGCTCGACTTTCCCTGGATAAATACGGAAAAAGTCCCATCAACGATGCCGCAGAAAATCAACAGGTTGAGGTAAGCGTCAATAATCAATAATAAATTTTTAACTTTTTAAGTGTATTTTACATTTTCAGTGCTCATAGAATTTCCGTTATTCTCATCTCAGTTAATGAACAGCCGAACGGCGATTAAATACATGCATCTTGAATTATACAGGGTGTCTACTTTTTAAGTGGACAAACTTCGAGGGCTGATTATACGAGTGATTTGCAACAAAAAATGTTTTATAACACATGGTCGAAATGTTGACGGTTATTCTTCAATTTAACATTTCTTGATTTCACGAAATATTTCAAGTTTTTTCGCTAAAAAGATCATTATTCAGTTTTCTTGTAGTCCTATCAAATTTGACCACATATTCGGAAAGGCAATAAATTTGCTGAAAGATGAGAGTCTGTGTGCTGAAAAACCTTTCTTGCAGGCGTGGTGAGGAGAAGAATATCACGATTCGGTAGTTAACAAAATGATGGCCTTATTTTTTTTTTTGGTTTTTTCGATGATGAAATATCAATAATAACGTACACGTTTCTTTTCAGTAAAAA
Source organism: Propylea japonica (assembly GCA_013421045.1). Classification (NCBI taxonomy): domain Eukaryota; kingdom Metazoa; phylum Arthropoda; class Insecta; order Coleoptera; family Coccinellidae; genus Propylea; species Propylea japonica. The sequence goes on along the minus strand of CM024242.1, from coordinate 80,832,843 downwards.
ATACCCCATTAAGTGTACTTTCGAATGACGTATCAACTTTTGTGCTAGCTGCTCATTCTCCGCTATAATATCATGGCTAACAATGCTAACATAATAACAACGAAAAAGTCTAAAAATTCCGAACCTAAATTTGCTCTATTTTGAAGCTCTCGTGATTGAATCTTAGTGTAATTTTATGAAATCGTCTATTCATCTGTTATCTAAGAACAGACTTAACATTTTGTAGTTGGTACCAGAATGAATTAATCACACCTGATTTCGTGAAAGTGACCACATCAGTCCTCAATATCATATGGTCCCCACTCTCCTCAATTATTCTGGTACCAACTATAAAGTGTTGAGTCTGGTCTCAGATAACAGATGAATTGATGATTTCCATAAAATTGCTTCAAAATTGAGCAAATTCAGGTGCTGAATTTTTAGACTTTTTCGTTGTTATTATGTTAGCCATGATAATACAGAGGAGAATGAGCAGCTAGCACAAAAGTTTATATGTACACTAATGAGTTATTTTTACTGAAGAGAAAGCGCGAGCATATTTATTAATATTTCATCGAAAAAACCATTGGACAAATAGGACTGTTTTGTTAACTTCAGAATCGTGATATTCCCCTCACCACGCCTGCAATAATGTGTTTCTGCACATATCCGAATATGTGGTCAAATTTGATGAGACTACAAGAAAAACTGAATAATGATCTTTTTAGATAATAAACTTGAAATTTTCCGTGAAATCAAGAAATGTAAAATTGAAGAATAACCGTCAACATTTTGACCATGTGTTATATGACATTTTTTGTTACAAATCACTTGTATAATCAGCCCTAGAAGTTTATCCACTTTAAAAGTAGACACCCTGTATAATTTTTGAGTCATTCATTCCGTTGTAAGAAAGACGATTTATATTTTAATGAGATCAATGTCATCATTGAATTACAACGGGATGATTATTTTTACTAAGGGTAAGTTGTCCATTATACATAATTAAATGGTGACAATGATATCATCAAATTATAAACAACTTACCCTAAGTAACACCTGACATAATCATCATAATTATCTCTCATTGCATATTTCGATTTTTCTACAACACGTGATTGAAAGTTCACAAACTATAATGTTCTATCAATTTTTTCCAGTGTTTGAATGTACTAGTCCAGCATGGTACTAATATGGATTACAAAGATACTGAGCGGCACTCAAAACATGGATGTTCTTGTACGAAAAAAAAGTGGAGCTGTCAAAAGGGTGAGTATATCTTTATTTTTGTTTGAAACTTATCTGTATATTTGAAACTTATCAATTTTATTTCGATTCGACTAGATCAAAGAAACGACCGACCGTTGACGAGATAACTGCAGGGAAATTGTGGTCGATTCGCACTATTTTGTGCAAATATTGTTTTACGGATCTCCGATTACGTTTAATGATGAAATGGCATTATATCGTGTAAATTTTATATATTTTTCGACATAGATAGATTTTGAATGCCATATTTTATGGAACACCCTGTAGAATTTGGCTGGTTAACGAACTTTACCGAGCCATTTGGAACCCGGACTAATCCTGAAAATTTCAAGTCTCTAGAGTCTAGGACAATCCCTTCGAAAGTTATTGTCCATTCTACCATCAGCCACACTGTTGAATAGATAATAATCAAATTCCTTCCATTTGCTGTATCATAATCCATATTTTATTTGGAAAAGTAAAGAAGGGGTGAGAACAAACAAATTCAAAATAGCATAAATAAATTGCTTTTGAAATTGAAAATTGACGAGTGCGACGATTTTCTCCAACAATCCTTCGTAAAAGAATTATTTATTGACGAGTTACGTTACTTTTCGGTGCGCTGTATTACGGGCATATATAAAAGTTGCATAATTTATGGTACTGACTTAATAAATATCGAATTGTAATAATTCTTTGTTCTGGTCACACTTCTCGATCGTATATCATTTTAGATAAAATCGGTGACTTCAACGCATCGCTTAGATGGTGATTACTTGAAAAGTTACGCATTTGGTATAATTAGAAGCAATTTATTGTTATGTGCCTTTGAATTGACTTTCTCCTATTTTTAAATATTTAAAGAATTATCACTTTACGTAACAGTTATATTTGTCTGATCCTAGTGTGATGGAATTTATTATCACGCTTTATAAGGTGATTATATACATCTATTGAGCAATATTTCGCTTAGACTATGAGAAAGTGTTTATTGTAGAGATTCATCTATGACTATATCTGATGAAAAATATAAGCTTTTGTCGTGGTTCCTTAGATTTTACTTTTTTTAAGCTTTGAGATAGATCTGAGCAGACAAATTCTTTTCGTTAATGCCCACGTCTTCAACATTTTTAATAATAATAATGAGGCTTGTTAATCCCAGAATACAGTGCGCGTCAAAATTATGGAACAAATTCATTTTCCCAGAAGAAAAATATTTTGCAACAAAATCCTGAAACAGGTCAATTTTGTTTCACTTTACCAAATTTTTATGCATCTTAGAAGGATTTTTGTGGCACCTTGTGCCATCCCCATCTACCCTGCGAATTTTTGAATAGGGAAAGTGGGTTCTGAGGTAGTTTTGCAAGGTTTTGTACCTTCTTACAGGCATGCAGAATTCGAAAGTCGACCATTACAGTTTTGTTCATGCACAACTGTGTAATGGTCGACTTTTATTCGGTGTCGAATTTCATCTGGTACCGTCTTCTCGAAATGATAGAACCATGACAAAGTACATATACGGAAAACCTCTTAAAACTGACCAATTTAAAAAAAATTTTCTTAAAAATTTTTGAACGCCTGTAAAGAAGATACAAAGACTATGCCAAAAGAGTACCACATAACCCACTATCCCCATACAAAAAATTTTGAGGGTTGTTGAGGGGATGGCACAGGGTGTAATAAAAAGACTTCATGCAGAAAATTTGGTAAAAGTGAAACAAAAATTGACTTATTTATGGTTCCTCTTGAAATTTTGCATGAACATTCAATATATCAATCTTCATACACAAATTGAATTTCACTAGAATCGAATATCTTGTTATGGAAGTATGAAGATTCTTCTTTTCAATATTCCAATTAAAGTTTGTATGGTTCAAAGGATGCGATCTTCTTGAATTTTTGCGTGAACGGTTACGATATTACCACAAAGTTTTGCATGAGGCTTATTATAGCATCTTGCATGTGGCCACAAAACTTCATTTCGATTGGATCTGTTTCGTCTGAGATATTGAGAAACAAAAATTTTGAATGGCCCATATTTTATGGTACACCCGGATTTGGATGGTGAACGAACTTAACAAGGCATTTGGAAACCGAACTAACCCTGAAAATCTCAAGTCTTTAGCTCAATCCCTTCAGAAACTATCGTGCCAACGGACGGACGGCGCCACGGACAGAATTGAATTTGACCATGGATTCGTCATCAGAGAGCCGAACAAGTTGAGAGTACAGTGGAACTTCCCTATAATGAAGCGCTAAATCAAAAAAAATCGTTATAAAAAATTTCGTTATACAGGAAATTTGTTTCTCTAGTCGGAAATGTTACGGTCGACTTCACAGATAAATTTAAATCTATATATCAAACTTCCTTCTTGACATTCTCGCACAACTTTTATCACTAGCGTAATGGTTAGATTGAAACTAAAAAGCCGGGGTGTATTCAAACTGTTTCAGAAGGATCTGTGTGCCCCCGTAATGATTTAATTTAAGATCGCCCTTATATCACCCTTACACCTTCTTACCTCTACCCATTCAAAGAATGATGTTTTTTGAATATTTCGTTATAGAGAGGATTTCCTTCGTTTAAGAGGGTGTTTTTAATATGGAATTTGGATTCAAGGTGCAATGTCTTGTACGAAGTTCGTATACAGAGGTTCGTTATAGGGAAGTTCCACTGTATTTTCCTTAATTATTCTTCGTAAAAGATTATGGACGAGTTACGTACTGTTTTAACACGCTGCTATTTTGTATATTTTTGGAATGAAGTTTGAACTGATTTCATGATTTTTGATCCACTTTCAGGTTCACCACACACTCAATATGTCGAATGGCGATTGCTCATGTTGCAAATCTCTACATGGACCAAACGAAAATCGCGAAACCAACATAACCAGGGGTGGCGAGAACGATTATTCGAACGGGAACGAATGCAGTTCCAACAGTTCTAAATCGGAACCGTTCTACTTGCACCCACCCAGTGAAAATAGACTTGTGGAGTCTCCACATGCTCCTCAGGATGGCCTCTACATCAACCCATGAATAGTCCTAGACAAAGGTGAGTTAGAAACACTTTTTTGTCTGAAGATTCATATACAATACGCTCCCAAATCTTCAAAGTAAAAACAGGCCATGTGCAAGATGCTCATAATAAGCAACATGCGAAATTTTGTGACCATAGTGTGAACAGAACCGTAGAAAAATCAATTGGAATATTGAAAGAAAGAAATTCATATTTCCATAAGAAGATATTCGATTGGAGTGAAAAATTCTTATTTTATTTTTCAAAAAATTTCATTTATGAATAATTTTTAGAAAATAATTCCGATTGTCACGATATTCTGCATTTATATATTTGGTATCAATCTCAATCTTAGTCTTATTGTTCCACCAAAGAACAAGCGCTAAAAAGCTCCTGCTCAGTGCTTTTTAAAAATTTTTTTTTCCAAATTTTTTTTTTCGAATGATTCAGAATTCTTCAATTTTATCGAGCTAAAATTTTGCAGTAAAATATTCAATCCAAATCAAAGCAATACCATTGAGTATACATCTATATTTTTATATTTAAACTAAATGGCAGTACGCAAACATTTGCGCAACTTTCCATTGTAATGAAATCGAGTTTGAGGAAATAAATTAGCAGAGTGAAGGATTATGCAAATTTTCAAAAGGATTGTGAAATCAGAACCATAAAACTTTGATAGTTTTAGTTATCACATCATATTCCAGTATTTTGATAATTATTATTTTGATAACTTCTAGAATATAAAGAGGTGTTATTTTGAATAGCCCGCTATTTCGGTAGATGTCACGTTTAAAATTGTCATTTTTGACATTTGATAAGTAGAAACTACGCCATTAATAAAAATGAAACCTTACACGTCTCTTCAAGAACTCATTGAAATTATTCAAATTCACTATAAAAATGGTGAAATTTGGCAGAATCGGTTCGTAAAACTCGAACATTTTTGGGCCGTCGTGAAGCACCTTGTCGGACCACATATAAAGAAGTTGGTGGAAAAATTTGAGCTGTTGGGTCAAGTTAGTGATGTGAACAATAAAACCCGAGTCGCTCAAGAACAGCCGAAATATTGATGATGTAACCGAAAGTGTTGAAAGAAACCCAGGTTTGTCCATTCCTCGTCGTTCTTTGGAATTAGGCATTCCACAAATGTCATTACACAGTATTTGCATAAAGCTTTGGGTCTTACGGCTTATAAAGTTCAGTTAACACAAGAACTCATGCCGTCCGATCATCAACAACGTCGCGTCTTTGCTGATTGGGTCGTTGAAATGCATGAAAATGGTCCGGAATTCCATCGAAAAATCATCTTCGTCAACAGGCAAAATTGCCGCATCTGGGGCTTAGAAAAACCAAGAGTTATTGTTGAAAAGCCTCTCTATCCTCAACGTGGGTCTGTTTGGCGCGGTTTATGGTCCGGCGGAGTCATTGGACCTTACTTTTTCGAAAATGAGGTGGAAGCAACAGTTACGGTAAATGAATTGCGCTATCGAGAGATGATTAATGATTTTTTTTGGCCGAAATTGGATATTATTTATCTGGACAACGTTTACTTTCAACAAGACGGCGCAACGTGCCAAACAAGCAACGAAACCATTGATCTTTTGCGGAAAAAGTTTCCGGACCGTGTTATCTCTCTAAGAGATGATCACAATTGGCCACCGAGATCTTGTGATTTAACACCTTGCTACTTCTTCCTTTAGGGCCACGTGGAAGAGAAGGTTACGCCAATAGCAATATTCTTCGCATGTTCGCATCGATGATAGCATCTTGTGTCGTTGCGCTCTCTTTATAGGTGAATATATCGTGAAACTACATAATATTGAATATCTAATTTTTGATCAGTCTGCGGCTTCCATAGTTCTTCAATTAATCTGTTTGCGGACACGTCTAATTTTCAGTTTTCATAATGAAAATTTGTGGAAAGTGCACGAATTCCATAACTGGTAAATCCCCAGGCGTGCAATGTGGTGGTCCATGCGGGCAGTTTTTCCATGCCAACAATCGATGTTCGATATAGCAAAAAACCAATTATCTGTGATAAACAGTCTTCCCGGTGGTATCTGGCTCTGCGTTAAGTGCCGATCATCGGGAAATGTTAATACGACGATCGAGTCAGATGGCGAGGACATTGGCGTGGATTGTGGCGAGGCGGCAGGTTTCGAGAAGCTGACGAGGATGATTGCGGATCTGAATAGGAATGTGAATGAGCTTCGAACATCAGTAGAATTCTGCTCAGATAAAATCACTGATTTCGAGCGGAAGTTATCGAAATTGGATGAAACAGTTAAGCTCACTAATCAACTGAAAGTAGAAAATGAGTCAATGAAAAAAGAAATTTCCAATCTTAATCAAAGATTGGACAGTGTTGAACAACATTCAAGGGAAAATAACATTGAAATCATGGACGTTCCAGAGAAAAAACAATGAAAACTTGATGGAAAAATAAACCAGTATTGGATCTTTCGTGAAATACGAGATTAAACAGGAGGAGTTGGATTTTGTCACCAGGGTCCCGACAAGGTTGCCGAATAAACCTAAGAATATAATAGTCAAGTTCAGGTCAAAAATTGACAAACAGAATTTTTTGTCGGCTGTCAAAACTAAGCGAGCTCAGCATGGTGGCAAACAGGGCTTCGAGGTTGATAATGTTGCCCCAAGGTGTTATATAAAGAAATAAAATACTATATAAGAATGCTAGAATAGCCGCTCGTGATAGTGATTTCAAGTATGTATGGGTTCAGAATGGCAGCATTCTTGCTCGGCGAGATGACAGTTCTAAAATTTTGCATATACTCAGCGAGACGATATAAAGATGATTAAATAATAGGTGAAAAAAAATAAAAATGAAAAAATTAAAAAAAAATAAAAAAAAAAAATAATAAAAAAAAATGCAGTCTTTTACTCAAATATCTTTTTGTTGATATAATTATTGAACTTGATGGCTTTACATGTTGCCTATCAGAACGTTCGCGGTTTGCGAACCAAGTTATGTAATTTTAGAGAAAATATTGAATCAAATAATCACGATATTGTATTCATAACAGAATCGTGGCTGAATGAAACTGTGATGATCGTGAGTTGGTTGACAGTGACTATTATTCGTTATTTCCGAAGGATCGTGGATCCAGCTCTTCCCTGAAGAAAGATGGTGGCGGAGTGCTTGTGGCTGTTGCAAATTGGCTTAAACCTGAACCTCTGATGAACTTCAATAGTGAGGCCGAAGATCTGTGGCTCGTGGTTAGGATTAATGGTGTGAAATTGTTTTTGTGCTGCGTTTATCTTCCCGGGTGACGTGACTGCGTCTGCATCATTTGTCTCCAAACTTGAATCAAATAAATTTGCCATTGGCGATGAAATCATATTAATGTGCGGTGATTTTAACTGTCCTACTGTGAATTGGGTAAGTCAAAATGGCAACAACGCTCTGTTACCCACTAATGTTGATGAGTACTTCTAGAATTATTGACACTCTTTGTTTCATGGAACTTGCTCAGTTTAACAATATTGCTAACATAAATAAGAAAATACTTGATCTTGTACTGTGCACGAATATTGGTATCAAACACTTGATGAGAAATGAATCCCCATTTGTTATAGAGGACAAGCATCATCCAGCCTTAGAGTTTTTGTTTGATGTTGGTGTTACTCAATTTTGGGAAATGCCATCAGCTTTTTCAAGTTCAACTTCAAGAGAGCCAATTATGATGAATTAAATGGTAAGTTGGCTGCAATAGACTGGGATGCTGTCCTCAAGGGTGATAATGTTGACGTGAAGATAGATAGGTTTTATGAAATTGTAGATGATATTATGGTAGAAAATATTCCTAAGATCAAAGTTAGTCATGGATTTCCAATCTTCTTCTCAACGAAAACGGTGCTATTGATTAGAAAGAAAAACAAATTCACAAAAATGGAAAAAATATCATAATTTGAACGATTTTTGCACTTTTAAGAACTTACGCTCTCTCTGTAAAAGACTAATATCCTCTGATCGTTCGAAGTACTTAGAAAGAATTGAACTGGATCTAGCCGCCAATTCGAAGCACTTTTTCAGATATGTTACACATAAGAAAGGGCAGTCACGCTTTCCTGCTGAGATGACACTTGGCCAGGAGAAAGGGAATACCTCGGAGGACATATCGAGGCTTTTTGCACGGTATTTTCAAAAGGTCTATGAGCCTGGAGGTCAATATCCGGATGTTAATAATATCCCAAACTTATATGGTAGTAACTGTCTGCTAGGTATAACCATTGAATTGGAGGAAGTATTGACTGCCTTGGATTCAATTGATTGTTCGAAGGGTGCTGGACCGGATGGCATTCCTCCGATTTTCCTGAGGAATTGCGCTCCTGCATTGGCCCACCCCTCCTCCACATTTTTAACTTTTCACTGTCCAACTCAACGTTTCCTAAAAGGTGGAAAATTTCTTCCATAATCCCAATACATAAAAGTGGTCCTGTCAACAATATTGAAAATTACAGGCCAATAAGTATAATGTCCGCCATTCCAAAAATTTTTGAAAAGTTGGTTTACAAAATATTTTCAATCATGTTAAAGCACCATATAGAACAACAGCACGGTTTTTATAAAGGAAGAACTCTTGAAACAAATCTCATTAGCTTTACCGAATATCTTCAAGCATGTATGGACCAACAAACTCAAGCAGATGTAATTTACACGGACTTCAAAAAAGGCGTTTGACAAGATAAGTCATGAGATATTGATGCGGAAACTCGCTGAGATGGGGATAAGCGGTGATCTGTTGAGGTGGATATCCTCTTATATACATAGAAGATCCCAGTTCGTCTCAATTAATGGTAGTCGATCCTTCATATTCTATAACACCTCAGGCGTTCCCCAGGGTTCACATCTGGGACCGCTTCTCTTTATCATTTATTTGAATGACATTGGAATGTGCTTCAGGAACTGTTTCTTTTTGCTTTATGCTGACGATCTTAGAGCGGTCAATAGCTTGGAGGATTGCCGTCTGATTCAGGAAGATCTCGATAGATTGAAAAATTATTGTATAAAAAACAGCTTATACCTCAATTTTGACAAGTGCGAAAAAATAACTTTTAGCAGAAAGGTTCACCTGATTCATTATCAATATGAAGTGGCTGGACACTCTCTTCTTGAGGTGGATACCATTTCCGACCTTGGAGTAGTTTTTTGATAAAAAGCTTATATTTGATCAGCATATTGATCGATTAATTAGAGATGTCAATAAGATGCTTGGATGGGTCCTTCGACATTGCAGGACCTTCCAACATAATAAAACCTACATGGCATTGTATTATTCATTTGTTTATAGTCGTTTAAACTTTGCGTCGATAATCTGGAATCCTCATTATAGCTGTTATATAACCAGAATTGAAAGGATACAGAATAAATTTCTGAGGTTTTTGGCTTTTAAAAATAATATCGCTTTTAATTATCATGAATATTCCCATATACGGTTCAGGTTTGGTTTGTTGAAGTTGGAAAGTCGTCGACAGATGACTGATGTTCTGCTGCTGTTCAAATTGCTCAGAGGATTTTTAGATGCACCTAGTATTTTGGGATCTATTCCATTTAAGGTTCCTGATATGAGACTTCGAAATAATAGCACTTTTATCCCCTTTCCGGAGAACAACCAGTGGACAAAATGCTCCTATTTATAGAATGATTGGAACTTGTAATGATTACTGCACTGATTTAGATTTGTTCAATGTTTCACTGGCCCAGTTAAAACGCTACCTTAGGAATGTTTTCTCACGACATGAGTAATTTAGCTTGTGTGTACATTTGAGTGTATGTTTTGTTTTCAGATTGAGTACCCATCATTTTTGTTTGGTTTCTTTTGATTAAGTGTAACGATATATTTGTTTTAAAACTAGGTGAATACTGTAATCTGGGCTTGTCCCGTTGTATTCCATACCGAGTTATTGAATAAATAAATATTGAATAAATAAATAAATAAATAGCCACTTTGCGATTCGGTTATGAAAAATTTCATCAAAAGGATATGGTCCGTAAGCGTGGTCGTGTTGCTCATTTGCCTGATATTATTTTCTACTATTAACGGCATAGCTTCTCTCTTATAATGAAATTAACATCCGATCATCTATTCTGAAAAATGGCATTCTCCTTTGAATATCAAAATAACACCTCTTATTGGAAAACCCTTTAGTTCGGAGCGTGCTGACATTCTGAATTCATATTTATACATATTTAGTATCAATCTCAAGTACTATATAAAATTTTGAAGTCTTTAAAGCCTTTTTTCTCCACCGATTAACTAGCGCTCAAAAGCAGAACTTTTCGTAAATTTTATTTGAGATGTGTAGGATTTTTTCAGAAACTCGTATAGTAACCGACAACTTGAAGTTATGTCATTTGGTTTACGCTGTATTGAGCTTAAATCATCCACATTTCTTGTTATTTCAACATTCGTATGATTGGTTTCATATTTTAAAACATTCAAACGTACTTAGATTCTCTAATAGGCATTTCATAATCTCAAGAACAGTAAAATTTCACATTTAATAACTCCAGTTACAAAAGATTCACATGTCAACACATTTAGTGTTAACATTCTTCAATTATCTCATTTTCCATAAAAACATTGCATAATATGTCAGAACTATAATAAATTTCTCCGCTATTAATCGGTTGTAGTTTGCTACAATTATTTTCCATGTGCATACAAAGTTCAGGAAAAGAAATCAACGATTACATCAAATCCTGGTTTCTGCGAGAACGTTTTATTGTAATAATGCAATAAATTTTACTTCCGTTGTTTGGAAATGTAAATACTTTTATAGCTCTTTGGAAGTTCAACGAGCAAAACGTATCAATCTGTTATTATGTATGCAGATTGGTATTTTAACATGCAAACTACGGAAACCGCACCCATAATAAAATTCTACGTATAGTCCGTTCACGAAAGGTTGAGCACATAGTAGGCGTTTCTTTAATTATCTGAAGTTGGCAATATTTACTGTCATAGAGTAAAATAAAGTTAACGTTGCCGAATGTACTTGGTCTCGTCCGACGAGCTTGCGAGTTATCAGAGAACTCTATGCAATATTGACAACATTGCTTATCAATCTGACAAGAAAATAAAGAACATAACCTACAATTTCAATATACACAGTGGAATATGCCAAATTTCCATGGCCAACCGACGGCTCAACCTTTCGTGAACGGACTATATATACAGGATGATTGGACAAACCATAGAGATAGGATTATATTATATTATATTATATTATATCTCTATGGGACAAACTATTAGTGCGATTGTCCTAGGTATATTCGTTCAGGAAATACAGGTTGTGTTACTATTTTTTCAGAACTTTCAATCGGCAACTCCTCTATGGATTTAAATACTTATAAGTTTAATCATCGAAGTATTCGTGGCAAAAATGTATAATATCATGATCTATGTGAGAAGTACCATTATTTGAAATGTTTTTAATGATTATTTCACTCATTATCAGTATCTACATGGTACCAAAATCGCCAGATAATATAATAATACATTAAATAATTCACAAGCATGTGTACAAAAACGGTTGTGATTTGAATTGATTACTATTGAACCCTCCTATCACTCAGTATGTTCAAAAATATAACACTTGCAAAAATCCACTCATGTTTCAGTGCTTCGAGTATATCTGAAAGCTGTTCCAGCGGAAGTATTATGGTGAATCGTTCTACCTCCATAATCCACAAGAAGTGATCTACAACAGAGTGAAAGATCTGTTTCAGGAGCAAAGTCATAAACAGCAAGCCAAGCTCTCTCTGCCCTTACTGGTGAGTGAACATAAATATACTATTTTAAGACCAATTTTGAAATACATAATTCTATTCATTATTCCCAATTTTCGAGTGTGTTTTCTGGCGAATACTGGCCGATAGGGACAAAAACGTTGCAAATAGCCAAAATAATATCTCAATGAACTGAATTGAATGTATGCCCCAAGAGGATATTAAATTTTTTTATTAGTCTATGAATTCGAAGATTTTAACTCATATATGAGTTCAAATCACCTAAATACAAAGTTATTATACTCATATCCCTAGGAAAACTAATCATTTTACGGATATTACCTATAAATATACTCTCGAAATTCTTCAATGTAACATTTTAGAATAATAGTGTTGAACAAGCTAGAGAGGAGAACAACATCTTTGTAAACCTGATTTTATCAACGGTCATACAATTTCAGCGGTATATCTGTATTATGTCGGAAGTCTTGTGCAGCTGAATACAGAGTGTCTCATTTAAAAGTGTGCTCTCTCAGGAACACAACAACGAAACAGAATTTGTGAAAACACTCGGACAGGCCAATTTTTGATGACAGGGGGACATGATCTGGGATACAAAGCTTGTTTCTACTAGCAACCTCGTGGAAGGAGTTGCTACCCCATCAAGAATTTGAAGAGGGAAAGTGAATAGTTTTGTAGCACGAATGATACATGAGTTCAAATTTGTATCAACCTGCTAGTTCTATAAAGTTAATGTTCCGATTAGTTTTCCATGAAAAAAGCTTGACCTTTGTGAATATTTACTTTATAGAACACAAACTGCAGGTTCATACGAGTTTGAATCCTGCATACATTTGTGCTACAAAACTATCCACTATCCCAATTCAAATTCTCAGGGGTTGCTACCCGCCTGAGTGTTTCACACAAATTTTAATTCGCTGTTGAGTTATTGAGGTAAGACACTTTCAATGACATACCTTCTAATTTGTATGTACTTTTGACCCAATCAAATTTCTATTACTGAAAATTTATAGTATAGTCCATTCACGAAAGTTGAGCCGTCGGTTGGCCATGGAAATTTGGCATATTCCACTGTGCATATTAAAATTTTAGGTTACGTTCTTTATTTTCTTGTCAGATTGATACGCAATGTTGTCAATAATGCATAGAGTTGTCTGACAACTCGAAAGCTCGTCGGACGAGACCGGGTACATTCGGCAACGTTGACTTTATTTTACGTTATGACAGCAAATACTGCCAACTTCAGATAAATAAACAAACGCCTACTATGTGCTCAACCTTTCGTGAACGGACTATATTTATGGATGGACAAACAGACGGACGAGTTCAATAATAAGATATTCGGTACTATACACTACCGCTGCCAACTATGGTAGTTTGAAATTATCGTCAGTTCGAAATCGTGAAAATTGGGAAATTTAGTCGAAACTATAGCACGATGTTTCACGAAAACCCCAAAAAAATACTAAATATCACAGATGGACCTTTCCTCTATCACGGAAACAATTATAGCAAATTAAAACCGATAATGATGACGGTACCAATCGAAAACAAAGACACATTGTCCATTCATCTGTACAGTTTCCAACAGGACTCCACCGAACAATCAAGTACGTATCGAATGCAATACCAAAAGTATCAATTAAAATATTAAAACGGAGTTCCTAGTTCCTAGTTCTGTATCTGCTTCGCGATGTTCAGGTACCTATCTAGCTGGTACAGACATTTCTCTAATCTTATTTGGGTGCCTGGTTATTCTGGAGAGCACGGTAATGAAATGGCTGATCAGCTAGCAAGGAAGGAGCGATTAACCCCCTTCATTGAACCAGAGCCATTCTACGACTTCCGAACAAGCCACCAAGCAATGGCGGTTGAAGATTGGGTACAAAAAAGGAAGACGAGCTCCTGACAAATGATCAAAGAAAAAAGACGAGCTATATCGTTCATCTCGTACTCAACGAGCTGGACTAAAAAGTTCTCTCACTTAGTAAATCAGAACTAAGGAAACTGACAGGCATGCTCACTGGACACTGTCCCGTAAATCATCACCTTCGATACATGGGAAAGGTATCCTGATGGTACCCGTCGCTTCTTCCAAGAAGCCTCTGAGGCAGCTAAACACCTGCTATGCAAATGTGAAGCTGCCCTCGGAGAAGGGCGAAGGCTGCGACATCTTGGCTCCTATTTCTTAATGGGGCCCACTCACTAGGAAGGAAGAATGCGCAGTTAAGTCTCTGCACGTTTGCTGTAACGCAAACGTGTGCATTCATATTTCCACACACATACACTTTTGCGTGTTGGTTTGGATGTGCGACAAGCGTGAGATGACGTCGAAAAAATATCTGATGTTAATGGCAGTGGCGTGTGTTGTTATTAGGAAAAATTGTTCAAGGTATAAATATCGAACCCGACACTGGTTGCTAAGCATATGAAACTTGCAGAGACTTGTTGCCCATACACGGTCGTTTTTGGTCATTCTTCCACGTACGGTGAAGAATGCACACGACGGAGATAATTGCGCATTCCAAATTTACGCCATACACACATTGTTTAACTGTACCCCGACAACGCGCATTCAAGTCTTCGTGCTTCCCTCTTAGTGAGTGGGCCCTTAAAACCTGAACAAGTAATGGGTGCAGCACCCAGGAAAGTAGTAACGTTTATAAAGGCCTTGCTACTTGACTGGTAAAAGCACGAGTTACACAAAAGATCTTTAGGTCAGCAAGGTTTAGCATTGCCTTATCGCCCCTCCTCTAATTTAATCTTTGAACATCTCAGTTACTGTTTTCCACAGAACCACAAAATACAGTCGAAATGCTAGAGTCGTGCAAATTTGACTATTACCTTTGACACGGAAACGATTTATAGGAAATTCAAAACCGATAATTTTACTTACTCATCGAAAACAAAGACCACATTGTCCATTCATCTGAATAGTTTCTGCACCGAACAATAATTAAGTACGTATCGAATGCAATAACCTCGGATGCGTTAATTAAAAAATTAAAACGGAGTTCCTAGTTCCTAGTTCAGTATCTGCCTCGCGATGTTCAGATACCTATCTGGCTGGTACAGAAATTTCTCTAATCAACATATTAGAAGCAGCTTGTGCGTGAAACGTTTGAAAAGTGCAGGGAATTTGCGTTCTTGGTGCACGAAGGAAAACAGTCTGTCTTGATCAACTGTTGAGTGGAAGTGACGATACTTCATCAATTTTGTAGTGAAAACATTTCTTCGGTGATAATTGGTTAATAAAATGGGTGAGGCGAATTTTGTTTTTTCTACAAACGATAACCAGAGGAGGCAATTGTGCTCCGATTCGACTAGTCATACATATTTTTTTTCGAGGAATGTCACCCTTTCGCTAGGTTAAGTAAAACAAAACACTCGCTCTTCCAAACGCAAACTATAAATCAAATATGTTTGCTTCGACCTCAGAGTAAAAAGTAACCTAAGGTTTCTTCTTACTCTGAGGTTTCGACAACCTGTGAATGACATCTTTCATTCGAGTGAAAATGTTCTTACTGATAATAATAATTTGTGTGAGCGTGAAGCAGCAAAATTGAAAAAAAAAGGATTGTAGTTATTTTTCAGTACTTACACCTGAAATTGCAAGCGCCATGGACTAAAATTTTCTTGGAGCGTACAAAAGTTAAACTTTGTGAATGCTTTTTTTGAGACGAAACTGGCAAACTAAAGACTTTCTGTATGAAAAATTCTGAAAAAAGTTATAATCAATGAAAAAGTTATTCATAAGGTTTTTACGAGGTATATGAATACAACAAACCCGAAACATAATTTATATCTATTTATATTCATAAACCAATATTGTTTTCTGTTCAATTAATGTTTTTTAATCTATAAATATTCGTAAGCATAAAATATATACAGGGTTAGGCGATAGTCCAGAATAAAATCAATATCTTTGGGTAGGTGACTTAAAAAAAAACACTTTAATTGTTTTGAATATAACGTATTTTTTGGCAAGAATAAATTAAAATTTTTCTTCAAACTCATAACTGCATCCCCACCTAACTTTTCTTCAATGAAAACATACGTCCTGCGTAGAATCCTTAAAAAGCTCATGACAATTGAAATCTTATAATATTAATAATAATTATAATGGTCTTTATTATGTGCATAAATGTTACACAAATATCAGTAAATAAGAAAAAACTATTTGTTTTCGCCATTTAAAAATTGATTTAAAGTAGTATATACTGAATAAGCCCTCCGTCCTCTATTGGCATGCTTCCAGACGATGGTAACACTCGATTATGAATTCCAAATGGGAATTATTTGTTTTCACTCTAATCCTAATTTTTTGGTCCTCAATATTAGCTGTCCAGTTCTGATAAAATTTGTCTTTGAGACATCCCCGGAGAAAGTAATCTAGTGACGTTAAATCGGGAGACCTTGATGGTCATTCAATTGTACCCCGTCGTCCAATACAAATAAAGAGTTTTTCCTATTCCATAGAAAGTACATTGGTAAATGTAAATGTAAAAAAAAGGGAAATGTAAAAATAGTTAGGTAAGATGTGATCTGTCACGAGCTTTTCAACGAGCGTAAACACCATATCCTTGCTTTTGAAAAAAAGTTAGGTGGGTTGTAGCTAAGGATTTGAAGAGAAATATTTCATTTTATTGTTGAATATACTTTCAATTCAAAAATCAATTCACGCTTTTCAGTTTCTTTTCATGTCACTCATTTATAAGGGACTTTCACCCCAATTCTGTATCGACTTCATATGGTAAAAAAATAGGTATCGGCGAATTTCAAATTAATCAAAATTGATTTTTTTTTCTTTCAGTGAAAGTTGAAGTGCACTCCAGCAGCAGCGGAGCGGGGGTCAGACGGGAATCTCAGCTCCTCGGACATATCGGAGCGATCCGGTGACCATGACCACGACTACGAGGACATCTACATGGTGCGGGAGGAGACTATGAAACAGGACTCCCAGAGGAATTCGACAGCGGTCGAACGGACCACGGCTACGCAAAGATCGAGGTCTAGAGACAGCGGATCGCATAGCCGATCCGGGTCTGCCAGTTCCTCCAACTCCGGATGTAACGTTATTTGAAAGTTGCACCCGTAAGTATTTTCACTAATCACTCATATTGCACCAATAGTTATAAAAGGAGGATTTTGGCACACTTCTATCAGTACGTTCCACGTTCCACAACGCCCAAAACGACTCACAGGACGTTGGTCGTCGTGAGTGTTTAGGGAGAACTGTGATCCGTTCCTCTTTAGAGGTTAACAAAATCAAAACATTTCCGACATTCAGGAGTTTGTCAACATACAGAATTCTGAAATAATTTAGTAATGGCATATGCTTATACATAATTTGATGCTGAATGAGGAATATGATGATGAAGATCGTGAAGAAGTTGAAAATAAAGAAAAAATAGATCGAAGTTATCTAGGTTCTACGGCTAAAACTTTCGATAGATGTTACGTGGATATAACATTCATTTTATTGATAATTTTCAGATTTCATTCTATTACAATTTTATACTGTAGGGACTATGAATAATATCTATAATTTATAAACTCAATAAAATGGTAATAATTTCAAATTTATACTTTCAAACGCTTTTTTCAATTGAGACACAACATAATTGTAATAATTGATGGTAGAAACCTAGACTATATATATATACTTGTCTAAGGTAAAAAACATATTCCACACCTGATCATCTGAAGAATAAATGAAACAAAAATATTACATCTAAAGCTATTTCAGACCTATGAGAAAAATGTGTGAAAGGTAACTTATAAACGGAGATGAAAAAACATGTTCAGAGCCTGGTAAAATAACTGATTATTGCAGTTATAAGTTTCCTACCGGCATTATCAGTGAGATGTATGATTCCCCAAATATGTTATGCGTAAAATTCAAAACACAAATCTGATTCGACAACTGTCATTGATCGCCCATAACGCTCAAATGACCGTTCCACATGCAAACCGTCAAAAACGTCCGCGGGCTTGTGAAAAACTAGTGGAACGGGAACAACCGCGAGCGTGAGCGTGGTCGTTGTGATCGCTTAGTGGAACCTACTGTATGTGTGCCAGAATTCCTATACGATTTTGCTGTACCAGAATCCTCACGGCGATTCTGAAACATACACTCACATTTTCTTCCCTTCAAACGATTCCACAATGAAAGAAAAAAAAGGTTCAACAAATTTTCATCATTTAACGTTAATTAAACGACATACTAAATGAATTTGCACAGTATCGTTCGGCATAGGCCAGATTTCAGTGGAAAGCAACAAAAGTTCAGTAGCTGAAAAATGTGACGCGTTCACCATTTTGCAATCTTTTGTCCCAAGATATTCAATACGGGCAATAAACGAAAATCAATCTTCAAAAGACACCTGGAACATAATAGAATATTTGAATGAATAATTGTTATTTAATCAACTTCTTTATTGAAGATTGCGATTATTAATTTCCTTCCATTCAAACGATTCCATAGTGAAAGAAAAAAAAAGGTCAAAAAAATTTTCATCATTCAACGAGAATTAAACGACATACTGAATGAATTTGCACAGTTTCGTTTATAGGTCAGATTTCAGTGGAAGCAGCAAAAATTTAGGGGGGGGGGGGGCACGGCACACCGCCCATCCCCTCCTTTACGTCGCCACTAGTAGCTGAAAAATGTGACGCATTCACCATTTTGAGATATTTGTCCCAAGATATTCAATACAGACAATAAACGAACAGCAATCAACAAAGTAACCTGGAAACATAATGAAACAATTGAATAAATAATTGTTATTAAATCAACTTCTTCATTAAAGATAGCGATCAATAATTTTCTTCCCTTCGAACGATTCCACAGTGAAAGCAAAAAAAAAGGTTGAACAAATTTTCATCATTTAACGTGAATTAAATGACATACTGAATGAATTTGCTCAGTTTCGTTCAGCATAGGCCAGATTTCAGTGGAAAGCAGCAAAAAATGAGGGGGGGCTGAAAAATGTGACGCATTCACCATTTTGCGATTTTTGTTCCCAAGATATTCCATACAAACAATTAACTGAAAACAATCTACAAACCACAGCTGAAAACATAATTGAACAATTGAATAAATAATTGTAATTCAATCAACTTGTTCATTAAATATAGTGATCAATAATTCTAGACCATTGATCGCTAGATTAATAAACCTCATTATGAAATGAGCATAAATTCTTGATTGCAATAAACATTCTTATTTTGCACAAGACATGCATTTGAAATAAAATAAATTTATCCACGACTATTGTAAAACCTGTCCATTGTACGTCTCCGTGCTCCGCCTCAATATTTTGAAGTCGACGGAAAAGCAATATTTCATCATTTAACGCTTGAAATTGTGGCGCATTCGCCATTTTGCGATTCGTCGTGAGATATTTTTGGTGTCCCAAGATATTCAATATAGACAATGAACAAAAATCAATACAACAGATATCAAGAAACATAAAAGTACCACTAAATAATTGAAATATTTAAATTGATGAAGGTGTGTAAAAAACAAAGTGGATATGTCACAATTTTTAATTATTATTTTTGAGGGTAGAATCATGTCAAAAGTGTTTTAACATATTTTCCCTTTACTACGGAATCGTTTGAAGTGAAATACAAAGATGCAATAAAAAATATATCCCAGCTTTGTTTTCAATGCATGGCAATCAGATACCAAATTTCAACGATGAATTAGAGTTTTGCTGTCATTTGAAATACTTCTTGTTTGAAATTTCTTTCATATCTGAGGTTCGAAATATTGGCTATATGGAACACCCTGTGTTTTCATTATTTATTTTGTCTACATTTGTATGAATGATCTCATTCGATGATAATTTGTAAAAATGCTTACAATGATTTATATGATTATACATTATGTACCGAGAAGTGGTAATCATTTTATCCGTTTTTTTTTTCAGACGAACAACAATGAAACATCGAAAAAAGATAAGAAAGAAATCGGAAAACTAAATGAGTTCCTCCCAAAACCACAGAAGTATGAAAAAGCCGATAAAGTGAAACCCAAAAGGACTGGAACGAAAGTGGAATGAGTTCATCGCCCTCTGTTCTGAGCTCAGAAGAAGAGGTAAGTTGACAGTTAGCGGGAAAAATATTAGAAGAGAAGAAGAAACTTAAGGATCTAAAAAAACTCTCTAAAAAAATTGTACCCTTATATTTCACTCCCTTAGAACGATTTTCCGGTAAAAGAAAAGAACATGTTTAATAGTCTTTTATCAATTAACGTAGATTCAGTCCTCAAAAATAATCCTACCTAATTATAAACAGTGGCATATCCACTTTGTTTTATTTTGACATTTCATTGAATTCAATTGTTCAAATTGTCTAGTTGTTTCGTTATCTTCCAAGATGTCTACTGCGTTGATTTTGTTTATTGTCTGTATTGAATATCTTGGGACATACCATAAATCGCAAAATGGTGAATGCGCGACAAATGTATATTCTACGTTCAATGCACTTAAAAGTTAAAATGATGAAAAATTGGTCGAACATATTTTTCTTCAACTGGGAAATCTAAAAGTGTTTTCGAGGATACAAAGGAATATACAATTATTACTTACTTAATACATTTTGAGTAAAAATGTATATATAATGTTATATTTACTTAATCCGGACTTGTACACTCACAAGCAGATATTCGAGCAACTCAAAAAATCGATGAAGTTTGTTAATTCATAGATATGGTATTTTGAGTCCGATTCGATTGAATTTTTTTTTTTGTAGATATGTTCATCTTGAGTGATCGCCAGTTTTGAATTTTAAGAAAACTCGGCGTACGTCATTTTTACACGGTAAAACAAAAACTATTTTTTTTACCCTAACTTTAGAACCACCCTGGTGTGTTCCAGTTGTTCCACCCTGTGATTTTTTATTTCATCATCAAGACACATCTTCTATTGGCAATTTAATTCTTCATTATAACAATAGCTTAATTCTTGTTGAAGAAACAGTGTTTTCGGAGCAACAATAAACTCCACAATTTCGGTATTACTATGAAAGTACTTTCACAGATGCAACTTCAAATCGAACGTTATGTTATGAAAATGAACTGAAAACTGAGTGAAAACGTTTAACAAGACAGTTAAAACGCGACATGTTGTTCCGTATGCACCGTTTATTGGAGACGATTTCGAGCTAATTATTTACAATGCCCGACCGCATAAACCGATTGTGGCTATGATTGCCAGGGAGCATTAAGCAGAGGTTGATATCTAAGAATTCTACTAGCCTGCTCTAAGCCCCGATTTGAACTCAATTGGGCATGTTTGGATGCCCTTGGGAGAAAAATTCGATCTCGCTTACCAACTCTTGAAAATTTGCAGCAGCTCAGTGATGCTCTAATTGATTCCAAACCTTAATGAGGAAATGCCGAGACGAATTGCACCTGTTATCCGCATCTGGGCGGAAAACATGTGATGTTTTCGACTTAGTTTTCAGTTTATTTTCATTCGGTCAGAATTTTAGGTTGGATTGTTGAAGCAGGTACAGTTGTAGCCTCAGCGAAAATTGGTCTTTGTTATAATATGAAGAATTAAAATGTCAAGAAAAGATGTGTCTTGATGATGAAATAAGAAATCACACGGAGGAACAACTGGAACACACCAGGGTAGTTCTGGGTTAGGGTAAAAAATGGATTTTGTTTCACCATGTATAAAATGACGTCCACCGAGTTTTCGTGAAATTCAAAATGGTGATTTATTAAGAATGAATATACTCACAATTGAAAAAAAATTCAATCGAATCAGACCTGAAATATCATATTTATGAATTAATAAACTTCATCGATTTTTGAGTGGATCGATTATTTTGCGGTGAGTGTATCAACATGGCGCCGAAAAACCTAAACACAAAAAATCACCCCCTCTGGCCCTTTCAAAAGAAACCGTCGAATAACCAAACACCCTTCATATTGGTAAAAGCCTACCTTGAACTAACAAACCATATTCTTTCGCAAAACAGGTCGAACAAAACCAAACTTGGAGTACGCCATTCCGTCCCCATTAATACAACATCTACAACAGTCAAGAGCGAAATCCAAGAAAGCAAAATCCTCAAGAGAGTAACATCAGTACCAGTGATAACGCCACCCCCTCCGCCGCCTCCGCCACCGGCAAACGTAAAATTGATGCAGCCAAGGATCACAATCGAAGACGAAGAACCACGTGGGGCAGAGATCGTGGAGGTTGTGGAGGAACCTACGGTGAGGCCTTCGGATGTGGTCAAAGGGATGGTCAGGAGCATGTCTGCCTTGTGTGAGTATGAAGCTAAGCAATATTAGTGTAGAAGAAAAACCTCATTCTTTGTCAGTTTTTTGCTTTTTATTCGGAAATTATCAACGTTTCGTGAAAAACCTTCCCACACAAAATGAAAGTACGTAATTCCTACGAATTGTACTACCACAGCTTGTTCTGCGATAACCGGTTCTGGCTCAAATTTTAGTTGAAAATGACTCAATAAATGAAAAAATAAATTTCATGGTTCCGATGATGCCATCCTCTTAAAATTTTGCATGAACATTCAGTATATCAGTCAGTCTCAGTCAGGAAATATAAAGATTCTTCTTTTCAATATTCCAATTGAATTTTCTATGGTTCTGTTCACACTATGGACTATGGTCACACAATTTGCATGAAGCTATTATGACCATCTTGTATATGGCCGCAACATTTCATTTCGATTGGTTTCGTTTTATCTGAGATAGTACTTTCATAGCCATAGCGAAATTGTGGAGTTTAATGTAGCTCTGAAAACCCTGTATCCTTAAAGAAAATTGAGCTATTGTTATGAATGAAGAATTATATTGTCAAGAGAAGATGAGTCTTGATGATGAACTAAGAAATCACACGGTAAAACAACTGGATAACACCAGGAGTGGTTCTGAAGTTAGTGTAAAAAACAGATTTTGTTTCACCCTGTATAAAATGACGTACGCTAGTTTTCTTGAAATTATAAACTGGTGATTGATTAAGGATGACCATACCTACAATTGAAAAATTCAATCGAATCGGAATTAAAATAACATATTTATGAATTAACAAACTCATCGATTTTTTGAGTGGATCGATTATTTTGCCGGTAGTGTATTTCCACAACAAAATATCCCATTCGAGTGAAATTATTTTGAGAGCGAATATTCGTATACTGAATTTTCATTCAAATTTCTTGATGACCCCATCAGACTATATAGAATTCAGATTTTTCTGAATAACCTATCCATTTTTTCGAATAATTCAGAATTTGTCGATTCGATCGCGCTTTACCAATTCAGAGCAGTACGCAAAAATTTTGGGAATTGCGTTGATGCAGAAAGTAGAAAATTTTATCGTTATATCGCAAAAAAATCTAATATTCAGTTGAAAAAAACTTTCGATAGAAATCAAAGCGAATTGAGAATGTGAATTAGCGAACTAAATGATAATGCAAAGACAGAAAAGAATTGTGAGATTTTCAGTAATCGATTTTTCATATATTTCATGTCTAGTATAATTTCCGGAATATAATTTTTATCGTGCTGAGATTTTGCATTCATATATTTAGTATCAAACTCGAGATCTATTCAAAATTTTTTAGCTGACAGCCGTATTGCTTCACCAATAAACTGGCGCTCAAAAGCACCTGCTGAGGGCTTTTCTTAAATCTTTATCAAAATAAATGTGCAAACTTCACGTCTATACAAATTGACAATAAGAATTATGAGAACAAATATTGAGCGTGCAGAAATTACTATCAAATGCTAAACCTGAATCATAAAGTCAGCCGACTAATTTAAATCTCTGTACTTTCTCTTTCATATTCACAAGAATAAATTTATATCCAATGCTCCAAAAAATTCGAGTACATCATCAGTTATAAAAATGAAATGGAAATTGAAAAGAATTAATCATCTCAAGCTAAACTAAAATTATTCCATATTTCTTGAATATGTATGCAATATAAAGATTATTCATAGCTCACATTTTCCATCTTAGAAAGCAGTTATTTTAGTTGATGAATCATCAAATGAAAAGGATCATCTTAATTATTTAGGTCAGTACGATTAAATGCAAAAAAGTGCAAATTTTAATCGAAACTTAATTAATTCGCCATTAATATATTCAAATACCAGTAGGTACTCTCTTATTTACGTACTCTACATTTCATTTTAATTGAGAGAAAATGTTGGACATATCCACTGACTGAAAAGTTAAAAGAGTTTACTTAGAACAGAAGAAGCTGAGCTAAAATCGGAGGTTTCCATGTAAAAACAATAAGTTACTCACAATCTCAAGAAAAATTATGACATACAAAATTGTTATTATACATACAAAATATCAGAATTTCCTTCCAACTAAAAAGAAGTTTCTGAAGAACTTTATAGGTTTTTTAACTCCTAGTCTCTGAAACAGAAATAATTGAAAAAGTTTTAATTAAGATGATGTGCTCCTCCGAAAATCATTGCACTATTTGTCAGGAGCAAATTGGTCTTGAAAAAATTATGAAACTAAAGATGAAAATAAATGGAAAAGACGATGTAACGTTTCGGTGTCTTTATCAGACACCTTCTTCAGAAAAAAAAAGCAAATTTTTTTGATTATTTCTATTCCAGAGACTGGGAGTGAAAACCTATAAAGTTCTTTAGAAATGCCGAGTCCTCCCAAAATATATTTCAATTGATATCAAAAAGTTGACAATTTTCTGAAAAACTTTTTTGCTGCGAATTGCTGCCATATTCAGTTCAATTACCATTCTGTCACTTACATTCTAAAAAATTCAAGAAACGCCCTAAACGGGTGCTTTTGAGCGTTCGTTCATTGGAAAAGCAATGAAGCTATCACCTCAAAATTTCGTAAATGACTTGCGATTCACATCAAATAAACTATAAATGCAAAATCTCAACACGGAAGGAATTATATTCTTGAAATTATTCAAAGAATGAAACCTGACAATAAAAAAATTAAATTCTGCATGAACATTCAGTATATCAATCTTCATTAACTGAATAAATTTCATTCCTATTGAATATCTTGTTATGAAAATATAATTCTTATTTCAATATTTCAATTGAATTTTCTGGTTCTGTTCATAATATAGCCACAAAATTTCGCATGAGGCTTATTATGAGCATTTTGCATGTGACCACAAAATTTCATTTCGATTGGTTCCGTTTTGTCTGAGATGTTGAGGAACAAAAATTTTGAATAAATATATTTTATGGAACACCCTTAACGATTTGGCTTGGTAATGAACTCACCCTGAAAATCTCCAAGTCTCTAGGAAAATCAGTACGAAAGTTATTGTGCTTACGGACGGCCCCACGGACAGAATTGAATTTCACGACGGATTCGTGACCAGGGAGTCGAACCCTATCGTTTGAGACCATTTTCGACTCAAAATTCGGAAATTACAGACATTAGGGATGACATTTGGGATTTAAAAACTTTTTTGACTCTTGTCATTTTTTCGTATCTCTAACAGTTTTCGAGTAGGAAATTATTGAACGATTATATGCATTTGCATAAAAAGCTTAAGTTGATTCTTAGATGACGAGCTATCAATATAAAAGCAAAGGACCCCGCACACTTACTTAGGAAAAGCGGGTCCAGTGAATTTTCCCCATTTCTACATATTATATTTATACCAACCTCAAGAACAATATTTAAGATTTTCACGAAGGTCTTACATGTGGTTTGTTCTATAGGGCGTTCCAAAATTGCAGCTACGGAAAAATGAATCTTTAAATTTTGATGATAACTCTTCTAATTTTCAAAATTTTATCATGATGATTTGGGTTCTGAATAACAAGATGTGACAGATATCCAAACACCGCCCACCACGTTAAGGTTCGTTATACAGGCTGTTCCATGAAGCTGTAGAAGTAACTGAATGTAACTTTGTTAGTGACTTTGGGACCATCCTGAGTTTTTCAAAATATGATATCTTGATGTATGTCCACATCTGTAGGAAGTTTCATTAATGTACAAAGAACAGTTGCAAAATTATTCAGGTTTAAATTCGGATTTCATACAATTTTTCTTTAAAACTTATCTGTAGTTGAGATTGCTGTCAAGGAATATAGGTTTTCATTAGTATAATTATTAGGATAGGTCGGTCCAAAGGTGTTTTTTCAGGAATGTACAGGATGGACATAATGCGATGTCATTAATCTCTTCATATACAGGGTGTTTCATCATAAACTGGACAAACATATATTTTCGTGTAGAATAGAGGACATCGGGAGAATAATTTTTGCCTTATACAATATATCCCGTTTTCGAAGCATAAGCGAGATACATGGTGTCAAACGTCATTTCAAGCAAGATTACTATGAGTGTGGTCAGTTATGTATAACACTTAAAGTAACGGTTTTTGGTCAAATCTCAGTATTTTTGGGTCCTCTATTCAGAGAAGTTGACGAATAATCTAGATGAATACAATACAAATAAAATACAAAAAAAATCAGTGAAACTTAGTTGGGACTCGAACCGATGTAGATATTAAATAGGGAAAAGACACTGTTCTAAGGATATAATATTCCTTGCCAATAATTTAATTATTTTGACTCTAGAACTCAAAATAAATTTTCTTTCATTATTTCAGAGCTCTGAACGAAATATTTGAATTTCTGTAGTAACGAAACCGTTCGATATTTTACAATTCTGTTTTCATATTCGTGATTGATAATTCAAGAAGTACAGTTGTACAGAATTTCATCCATTTCGAGTGAAATTTTTTCATCGCTGCAGACAATTAGACATGTAAAAAAAAATTGTGTTCGATTTTTGAAAGATTTTTTTCACAGAAATTCTTAGAAAATTGTATTCACTTAGAAAACAAAAGTCAATCTTACAACCGCAAAAAAAATTGGAACATTGCAGGTCTTCTGAATAGAGGACCCAAAAATACTGAGATTTGACCAAAAACCGTCACTTTAAGTGTTATACATAACTGACCACACTCATAATAATCTTACTCAAAAATGACGTTTGACACCCTATATCTCTCTTATGCTTCGAAAACGGGATATATTGTATAAGGAAAAAATTATTCTCCTACTCTACACGAAAATATATGTTTGTCCAGTTTATGATGAAACACCCTGTATATGAGGAGATTAGTGATACCACATTATGTCCATCCTGTGCATTCCTGAAAAAACACCTTTGGACCGACCTATCATAATAATTATACTAATGAAAACCTATATTCCTTGAAAGCAATCTCAACTACAGATAAGTTTAAAAGAAAAATTGTATGAAATCCGAGTTTAAACCTCAATAATTTTGCAACTGTTCTTTTTACATTAATGAAACTTTCTACAGAAGTGGATATACATAATGGTATCATATTTTGAAAAACTCAGGGTGGTCCCAAAGTCACTAACAAAGTTACATTCAGTTACTTATACAGCTTCATGGAACAGCCTGTATAACGAACCTCAACGTGGTGGGCGGTGTTTGGATATCTGTCACATCTTGTTATTCAGAACCCAAAGCATCATGATAAAATTTTGAAAATTAGAAGAATTATCATCAAAATTTGAAGATTCATTTTTCCGTAGCTGCAATTTTGGAACGCCCTATAGAACAAACCAGATGTAAGACCTTCGTGAAAATCTGATATATTGTTCTTAAGGTTGATATAAATATGATATGTAAAAATTAGGAAAATTCACTGGACCCGCTTTTCCTAAGTAAGTGTGCGGGGTCCTTTGGGCATACCAATCAAGTGTTTCTATTTTGTTTTATTTAGCAAATACAATACAATCGTTCAATAATTTTTTACTCGAAAATGGTTGAAGGTACGAAAAATTACACGAGTCAAAAAAGTTTCTAAATTGAACGAAGATATCAAAATTGATTTTACGCTGATCAGTGGCGTACCGCAAAAAAGTTTGAGAGGGAAAAAGGAGACATGGCTCCTGAAAAGAAAACACCCGGTAGATTCTAGTTAAGATTCAGGACGTGCAATGATGGATGTTGAAAATAGCTCGTATTCCAAATTTGGACTGCATATCCCAAGAACTGCATCAGCTATGAAGAAAAAACCAATTTTGTTTTTAATTTCAACAGCCTATTGCTCCGTAACGAAGTTTTTGCGGATCTATGTCTATATGAACTTATTTTCTTGAAACTATATATATGTAGATTCACCCCCTCAAGTTGTGACATACTTTTATGTAACACCTGTATGTATGTCTCTCTTTATAGATTTTATTTATAGTCAATTATCAAACTGATCAGGAGCACCCGATTACATATATTCATGTCTACGAAAGGGGAATTAATTCCTGCCGAAACAGAAAAAAAGAGAAACACCATCCTCGTGACCTACAAATCACATTTTGACGGAGATATATGTAACTCAGTCGCAATTACTTCGAATATTTTCACTAACTATAACACATACTTATCACACCATGAAACTAGCAGTTCTGAATAAAACAAAAGTGATTAGGAACTCAACTGTCCGAAACGGGAGAAAATTAACTTGATACAATGATAATCGGCTAGGCTGAATTAATTTCGTTAAAGCTAGCCCCTCCATTTCACCATTCTTTCTTTTACCATTTCAGCGTCTCGAAGATTGAACTCGTCGTGTTCCGATTTGACCATTGTCAGTTTGGGGACTGATACTGAAGAAAGATCTTCGCTTTCGGGTCCTAACTTGGTGAACAAACAACGCGTGTTACCTTTCGTGCCTCCTATATTCCTGGAAAGAACACCACGAATTCGAACAACCTGATCAAACCTTCAGAGTACCTTCGAAGTATCAGCTCCTCCGACAAAAGGTCTTTGACAGGAAGCATGCGCAGCAAATCAGAGTCCGAAGACACTTTCCCAGTTGTCGAGGAGCAAAGAAACGGGGGACCTCCGCCACCACCACCACCTGAACCCAAATTCGAAGACCAAGAACAGGAAGAAAAAGAAAACGAACGCAAAAGGGCCAGCAGCCCTTGTCGGCCATCAGCATACACGATCTGAACTCGGTGCAGCTCAGGAGGACGGACAAGATGGTGGCTTCTAAGACTTTTTCCGCGCCTACTAGATCCGTCAGTTTGCAGAGTCTACAGTGTGAACCGTTCGCAGCTGTCAAAACCGATTTGATAGCCGAGTTGAAGATGTCGAAGAATATTAACGGGATCAAGAAGATGAAGTTGGAGCGTGCCAAAAATGAGGTGTATAGGGAGAAGGAGCTTTATTCGGAGATATCGAAGCAGTTCTCTGCCACGAATTTCGTGGAAAAGGTAAGTCCGTTTTTCTGAAAAATTATTTGTCATTTTTTAATGAGCGAGGATAGCAGAATTTTCTGATATCGATTGAAATATAATCTGGGAGGATTCTGCATTTCTAGAAAAATTGTTTAGGTTTTCACAACCAGTCTCTAAAACAGAAACAATTTAAAAATGATTAATTAAGATGACATGCTCCTGCGTGAATCCTTGAACTAATTTGTCAGGAGCAAATTGATTTTGAAAAAATTGTTGCCTAACAGTAAAACTAAGAAAGGAAATACACTGGAACTTCTCTATACCGAAAGCGCTAAATCCGCAAAAAAAATTCGTTTTAAAGAAATTTCGTTATACAGAAAAATTGTGTATACAGCGTGTCCCGTAATTAGACCGACAAACTTCTAGTGGACATTATAGATCGTATTTAAGACAGATTTGACCCAAATCATATAATGCAAAATTGCTTCGTTAAGGAGCTAGTGCCCTTTGAAGATGACGTCCTGTCCACACTTTTTGCCACATACTCGCAAAACGGAGTCGCATAAAGTGCTGAAAGTTTACACATTGGCTACTATCAAAAATACGCATCGATTAGATTGAGTGCATTTCTCTCATGTCAAGCACAATCGTATCATTTGGGAGGGGTGAAGGGTATTTTTAGTTGAAACTTTTTTAACTTTCATCATTTCGCGAGATTCACATCATATTCATAAACTCTGATGTTTTTCTTGAAAAAAAAGCTCTTGTATAATAACGCCCAGATGTAGCATTTCTGAAGAAAATAGATTTGGAATATTCTCTCTTTTCACTAAGTACTCAATGTGAAAATGAATTTTTTCTCAGAAATGCTACATCTGGGCGTTATTATACAAGAGCTTTTTTTTTAAGAAAAAACATCAGAATTAATGAATATGATGTAAATCTTGCGAAATAATGAAAGTTAAAAGAATTTCAACTAAAAATACCCTTCGCACCACCCAAATGATACGATTGTGCTTGACATGAAAGAAATGCACTCAATCTAATCGATGCGTATTTTTGATATTAGCCAATGTGTAAACTTTCAGCACATTATGTGACTCCGTTTTGCGAATATGTGGCAAAAAATGTGGACATGACGCCATCTTCAAAGGGCACTAGCTCCTTAACGAAGCAATTTTGCATTATATGATTTAGGGTCGAATCTGTCTAAAATATGATCTATAATGTCCACTAGAAGTTTGTCGGTCTAATTACAGGACACCCTGTATAGTCGGCAATGTCGCGGTCGACTTCACTGATAAATTAAAGTTTATCATTCAAACTTACGCACTTGCTTTCAGTCATTTCCGCACAACTTTTCACACTAGCGTAATGGTTAGATTGAAACCAAACAGCGAGGGGTGTATTTAAAACTATTTCAGAAGGATCTCTCTGCGAGCCGTAATGATTTAGTTTAAGGTCGGGATTTATTACGTACGTTCGGAAAACCCACCCTTATACCTTCTTACCTATACCCATTCAAAGAGTGATGTACTTTGAATATTTCGTTATAGAGAGAATTTACTTCGTTTTAGAGGGTGCTTCTAACACGGAATTTGGATTCAAGGTGCAATGTCTTGTACGAAATTCGTTATACAGACGTTCGTTATAGAGAAGTTCCACTGTGAATGAAAAGGATAACGTAACGTTTCGATGTCTATATCAGACTCCTTCTTGAGACAAAGTTGTAAAATCTTTGGAATTGTGTCTTTTTTCATTTGTAGTCCAACTGGACGTCATACTTTTCATTTAATTTCCTTTTTTATTTTTACTGTTAGCAACAATTTTTTCAAAACCGATTTGTTCCTGACAAATCAGTGCAAGGATTTACCCAGGAGCACTTAATCTTTATTGAAATTTTTTAATTGGTACTGTTTCAGAGACTGGGAGTAAAAACCTAAAAAAGTTTTCTAGAAAAGCAAAATTTTTTGTCTAAGAGCACGATATTGCAACAGTATATTTCAAAAAAAACAGGAATTTTTAAACGTAGGGCCTGCGAAGTAACCTTGGGCACTTTTTATGTGAAAAATACACTCACAGGCAAAAAACTCGGCCACCTAAAATTTTGCTGAAGTTCATTGTCCTAGAGATTTCGTAATGTTTCATCTATTTCATATTCAAAAGTAGATATTTCTTTGGTATTAGAAGAAGTGGATCGCATATTCATAAAGGTTGAAAAGTCGTCAACAAATGTCATCAATTCGCAAATTTGAAGGGACGATAAGAAAATTTCTACGTTGAGAATGAAATAGCAAATTTGAAAATGAGAATTTGCTCTTGCACATTATCTACTCATTTTCTGAATTGTCACCTAAAATATACAGTGACCTTATAGTTTCAAAGAAAACCAGTATTTAATAATAGTTTACATTTCTCTCCTACGATTAATTAAGGCATACTTTCCACTTAAAAGGATAATTGAATATATAGTAAGTAATTGTTCCACTTGAGAAAATAATAGAAATTAACTTTAAATGTATAATAAAAGCAATGAAACGAACCTGATCCCGCAAATAATTTTAATCTGCTATTTACACTCGTTTCGAACTGATAAAATAATCATACTTAACCTTTGTTTATAATTATATACATTTGTATATTGAACGAGAAAGAAAACTGTTATTTGGAAAATCGGTTTATTGATGTCATAATCTCTAGGTAAATATTTTTTTTTCAAGTTACTTTTTGTTTCCTTAACGATTTTTACCAAAAGTAGTACTAATTTCAGTGTAGCTGTTTCTTTTGACACTCACTTTCGAATGATTTGAGTTGGAAATTTTTGGGGTAGGTGTGGCTAAGTTCGTTAAGAGAAAACTACTTCGAAATCCTATAGATAAGAAATCTGAAAACACTTAGCTCGGAACGAAATAATCTTGACTTGAAATTTTCAGTCTAGAATTCTCGAATTGTAATTTTTTGATATTTAATTGCCAGAGAATGTGTATATTTCGAAAATTAGAAATGCGATTGGCTGTAAAGTTCAAGTTCTATGAATAGAAGCAGATGTTAAAAAACATTTTTCGAAAAACTCGACATTTCAGGAACTCTTTGGTTTATATTCTACGAAGTACACATATCTATAGACCGTCGATAAAATTATATTTATCCACGACTTTTGTATGATCTACTCATATGTCTGTATGCTCGGCCATAATAATACCCATTAATCACTAGTTAATAATGGGTTGTCATTATCACTGCTGTCAAATGCTCCATAGATTAAGCTTAAATATTATATTGTTAAGATCGCAAAAAGTTGGAAACTTCAAGAAATATATTCAGTAGTCGTGGATAAAGTATAGTTTGCTACTCTCGTATAATGATTATGTTCGGCATTTTAGACCACTCGCCTATGACTCGTAACCTAAACTTCACCTCGTGAATAATAGCTTTCATTATACGCTCGATGCATTATATACTATTACAAACATTCAACCCTTTTAGCATGTTCACAATTAAATAAATTCGTTTTCTTCATTCGAAAAACTGGTCAAACCTGCTGATATTTCTCTAATTTTCTTCTTCTCTTATTCGCATATAATGCCTGAAGTAGTCGAATATCGGATCATTAGTTTTAATCATAAATGAAAGCACATATTTTGTTCTAATTGGAAAAACGATCATTCATATTTGAATAGGTATCCTCAGAAGTAAATCATAACTGAATTGAATAAAAGCAATAGTTCTAAGGTTATTTGAATATGAATTATTTTGTCTATACCTTTTCAACTGCAAATTGAGACTAAGCACATTCAAATTGGGATTAAACAAATTCAAAATGACATTAAGCAACTTCAAAATGGTAAACACAATCTTATTGGGAATAAACACATTCAAAATGGGACTAATCAATATCATATTGGGAACTGACATTTCCACTTGACTTTGATACTCCAAAAATATTGTCGAATAATAATCATCAGATAATTTCGTGTGTTTTGTATATAAATATGTCGCGTAACATAAAAGGATCGGAAGCTGCGAACGTTTAATATCAGATTTATGCTGTATAAAAATAATTTTGACTATTTAAGGGTGTTTTGAATAGATGCAAAAGATTTAAGGGTTGATTTCTCAGATCATTTAATGGATAGTTTTAGCAAATGTAGGCCCAGAAATGCATTGTTTCCAAGATACAGGGTGTTGAAATTTCACTTGAAAACTGACCGAAAAGTGGTACGCCACTGGGATATCTCAAACTAACAATTTTATTTGAATCATTCGTTCAATTTGTGACAAAAAATCTTTTCGGCCTTTTTTTTCCTGTGGGATACCGTTTTATGAGAAAAAATAAAACATCTCAATGTTGAGTCCCACATACTATTTGTTAAAGTGCCGAAAAATACGCTGTTCATAATTATGGTTATAATACGATGTTTCATATTCTTACATAAAAACGGCGCCCCGCACCAAAAAAAGGTTTTACTACCAATTGAACGCAGAATTCAAAAATAATCGTAAGAAATATTTCAGTGGTGTACACTTATTTTATTCAGTTTTCAAGTAAAACTTCAACATTATTTGTCTTAAAAAAATGCATTTCAGGACCTAAATTTATGGGAATTTTTTTATAAAACGATCTGAGAAATCACCCCCTCAAATCTTACGCATCCTGTAAATCAGTATCAAATTCAAATGGATATGTCTATTCCCAATATGAGATTGATTAGTCCCATTTTGAATGTGCTTATTCTCAATTCGATTGTGTTTACCATTTTGAAGTTGCTTAATGTCATTTTGAGTTTGTTTAATCCCAATATGAATGTGATTATACCTTTTCAACTTCAAATTGAGACTAATCACATTCATATTGGGATTAAGCAAATTCAAAATGACATTAAGCAACTTCAAAATGGTAAACACAATCGAATTGAGATTAAACAAATTCAAAATGAGAATAACCAACTTCAAAATGGTAAACACAATCGAATTGAGAATTAACACATTCAAAATGAGACTAATCAATCTCATATTGGGAATATACATTTCCACTTGAATTTGATACTGATATACAGGATGCGTAAGATTTGAGGGGGTGATTCCTCATATCATTTTATGAAAAAAGTTTCCATAAATAATGTGGGTCCTGAAATGAATTTTTTCCAAGATGAATGGTGTTGAAGTTTTACTTAAAAACTGAATAGAATATGTGTACACCGCTGAGATATTTCTTACAATTATTTTTGAATTCTTCGTTCAATTGTTAGTAAAACCTTCTATGTAGGTACTTCTTGTTCGTGCGGGGCGCTGTTTTTATGTAAGAAAATTAAACATCTTTACACTTATTTGTCGTCACTTTAACACATAGTATGAGGGCTCAACGTTGAGATGTTTTATTTTTCCTCATGAAACGGTGCCCCACAGGAAAAAACAGCAGAAAACATTTTTGTCACAAATTAAATTCAAATATATTTTTTAGTTTGAAATATCTTAGTGGCGTAGGTACCACTTATTTCGGCCAGTTTTTAAGTAAAATTTCAACACCCTGTATCTTCGAAACAATGCATTTCTGGAGCTACATTTGTTGGAACTTTTTCTCATAAAATAATGTGAGAAATGACCCCTTAAATCTTTCGCATCTATTCAAAAACACCCTTCATATTGTCAAAATTATTTGTGTTCAGCATAAATCTGCTTTTAAACATTCGCTGCTTCTTTATTCTTTAATGTAACGCGACATAGTTATATACAGAACACACAAAAGGATCTGATGAATACCTTTATTATTTGACAATATTTTTGGAATATCAAAGTCAAATGTAAATGTCAGTTCCCAATATGATAATGATTACTACCATTTTGAATGTGTTTATTCCCAATTAGATTGTGTTTACCATTTTGAAGTTGGTTAATGTCATTTGAATTT
Source organism: Propylea japonica (assembly GCA_013421045.1). NCBI lineage: Eukaryota > Metazoa > Arthropoda > Insecta > Coleoptera > Coccinellidae > Propylea > Propylea japonica. Next base: position 80,797,688 of record CM024242.1, on the reverse strand, counting down.
GTTTAATCTCAATTTGAATGTGATTAGTCTCAATTTGAAGTTGAAAAGGTATAGTCTCAATTTGAAGTTGAAAAGGTATAGATATGAATACCTGGGAAAAGCTTCTGATGCTCTGATATATTCAATTGGCATGAGAATGTTTCTACAAAAACTTTCCATGTTTTCCAGATTCCCGACAAGGATAACACTGGAAATTTGATACCGGCGTGGAAACGTCAAATGTTGGCTAAAAAAGCTGCCGAAAAGGCGAAAAAGGAACTAGAAGAACAGCTCCTTAGGGAAGCTGAAGAAAAACGACTTCAATCGATACCACAATGGAAAAGGCAACTCATGGCGAAAAAAGAAGAAACAGATATCAAAATCAAGTAAGCTGTATTCCGATTTTATTTTCAAAGGACATTTAAACAACAATATACCATTACAGCTGATACTTATGTTAATCTCTACTAGGGCGTTCAATATATGAATGATTCTTGTCAAAATTACTATTTAATCTTCAACATAAGCCCCTTTTAGCTGGATTCACTTGGTCCAACGATTTTTCAAGGTTGCGATGCCTTTTGAATAGTAAGATTTGTCGAAGTCCCAAAATAAGCCATTCCACCTCTTCAACTTCTCAAATTTCTTTCCTTGAAGCCACCTCTTCAAGTTTGGGAACAGATAATAATAGCTTGGGGCTAAATCTGGAGAATACGGAGGATGAGGAAGCAATTCGAAGTGTAGTTAATTGATTTTTGCCATCGTTTTTATTGACTTGTGAGCTGGTGCATTGTCCTGCAGAAAGAAGCATTTTTTCTTCGATAGATTTGGTCGTTTTTTTGAGACTTCGGATGTCAATCAGTCCAATAATGCACAGTAATAGCCGCTATCGTCGCTATATCACTTCCAAACTGATGTAAAATCAGTAATGCAGATTCCTTATTGGTCGATTCAGTCGAAATGAAGTGATTTCTTCAGTTGATCAATCAAATAGAAAAGCCCCAATACTTATACCACTGGAATCCCAAAAAACAGACGCCATAACTTTCCCGGCCGATGGTTGAGTTTCTGCTCGCTATGGTACGATTGCACCCAGTAGGAATTTGTACCACTGGAAATTGCCGTGTGAAATATCGTGATCAGTTTCAGACACGGGGTGTATTCTGAAAATGATCAGATCTGGTGAAATTAACTTTTCTTGAGCTAATAACTCTTGTAGGAATGGAAATCCAATGTCCCATCTCTAATTTCTCAACAGGAGTCTCGCGAAACCCATATTACTGCTACAAGAAGTTTTAACAGCGTCTTATTGGCGCCAGCTCTATATATGGACCACCCTAGCTTTACGAACTCAGTACGATTTCTTCACGAAGAAATTGAATTTAAAATATTCGACTAGACCACTTGATGATAATTTCAATGTTTTTTTTTCGATTTCAGGTCGACAATATACACACCCAAAGTAGTCGAAAAGATACAGGATAACCATCTGACAACCCAAGAAAACAACAATATGAACAATGAAAATAACAATAATTATAAAAACAAAGAAGATCACACAAAAGAAGATTTGAACAACAACAACATAGAAAATAGTAAAAATATGGAAAACATGAACTCATCTTCGATAGATTCGAGGGACCAATCAGATGAAGAATCTACCAACATCATACCTTGGAGGGCGCATTTGAGGAAAACGAATAGTAAATTGAACCTTCTAGATTGAGTATCTAAGCCAATATATTTATTCCTGTTAATCCGCTTGAAAACTTGCCAGAAAGAGAATTCCGAAGTTGAAATATTCGGAGTATTTCTCGAGTCGAACGGCGGCCACATATGACAAAACACTCAGTACAAAAGTTCCATCCTGCAACCAAGGATGTTAATTATTGTTGGTCGAAACATTAGTTATTTGGTTTACGCGACCTTTTTTGTGACTCGTCAGTACGAAGACGTATAAGTGCCGCTGCGATGAAAAAAAACTGTCAATTGACAGATTTAATATGTCAATTGGCAGATTTAATTTTGAAATTGACAGATTTAATCTAGAAATTGACAGATTTAATCTGACAATTAGCAGATTCAATTTGGCAATGGGCAGATTTAATCTGTCAATACACATTTTTAATCTGGCAATTAACATATTATTTCATCTGGCCTTTCTACAGGTTTTCGATTTAGAACTAACTGGTTGACGCATATGAGGTCGGTGAAGTTATAGTGAAAAGTTGGAAGCACTAATTCCAAAACTATGTTCAATATTCAGTGCTTAATTAGTGCCTAGAAGTGCCTCATCAATCTACAAAGAATTGGTTTACGCGATTTTTTTTTGTCAGTACGACGATGTATAAGTGCCACTTCGATAAAAAAAAAATCTGTCAATTAACAGATTAAATCTGACAATTGGCAGATTTAATCTGGAAATTGATAGATTTAACCTGATAATTGACAGATTTAATCTGGCAGTTGACAGATTTAATTTGGCAATTGACAGATTTAAACTGTCGATGAAAATTTTGTTATCTGTCAATTGAAAGATTTTTATCTAGCATTTCAACAGGTTCTCGATTTCGAATTAACAGGTTGACGTATATGAGGTCGGTGAAGTTATAGCGAAAAGTTGAAATCATTAATTCCAAAACTATGTTCAATATTCAGTACTTAATTAGTGCCTAGAAGTACCTTATCAATCTATATATTGACAATTAAAGTTTTTGGTTCTGACTTCACTCTGAGCACTAAAATTTTTGAATTGCTATGAAATGAATGTACCAATATTGAGTGCCTAATTAGTTCTTTTGGAACCAATGGAAAAAATGAACCGTTTTCATAATATCAGAGTATATTTACTTTGATGCTGAATTTACAATCCGCATCAACAACAACGAACTTCGTGAAAATAGCTTCATGTTTTAAATTTCCAATTCTCTATTGAATATGAAAGCAAAATTCAAATATAGGTTCTAGAAGAGGATCGGTCATTCTCGTAGACTTGAACATTGTTGAATTTCCAGATAAAATCTGTCAATTGGCAGATTAAAAAGTATCGATTGACAGATTAAAAAGTGTCTATTGACAGATTAAAAATTGTCAAATGACAGATTAAAAAGTGTCAATTGACATATTAAATCTGTCAAAAAAGAGCTAATGACCTACACAATAAATCAAAGTATGAAATTATTTAGGTACAGCAATCAAAAAATAAATTATGGTTTGAAATCTGACAAACAAAGTTTGGATTCAGAATGAACCTGACATCCAAACAGCTGTTCACAGAACCGAAGATTGAACAAAATCAAGCATTTATTTCCTCTCTGAATTGTTTATAGTCATATGTGGCCGGGCTGTATATATGCTGAAAAATGCTTTTCGATTTATATTTTTTGAAGAATGTGAACATATTTTCATAAATTATTGAATGTAGTTTATAAGCTAGAGATTTATACTATATTTACATACTGGAGTCATTTTCATTTAGAAGTAGCTATCAGATGTTTATCTTTATACACAAATTATAATAATTATATAGTTGAATAAATATTCAATTCCTTCATATTATACACGTATGTACAATATGATAAATACCTATTCCATTAGTTTTTAAAATTGTTAGTGCCCAAAATCACGTTGATACTGTCGAAGTGCCTTACTCATTTATTTCATCTGAAGAAATCATTTCAAGACTATAAAACGGTGCTTTTCTCTTGACCCTCTTCAATTTTTTCTGAGTTGATTGACAAGCGAAAAAAACTTGTCGAAAGACATATATTCGTTTCAATTCGTTTCATAAAATATTCATAGAGTATTATAGAGTTTTGAAACAAAACAAAATGTACTATTTATCCTCATACGAATATAATTCGGTTTGCACGAATTTTATTTTATATAAATCTAAATATTAGATGCAGCTCAAAGGGTTAATTCAGTTGTTATCCACCAAGAAACAAATTTCTTCGATCGGTTAAAAAATGAGGTAAATTTTGATAGGCCCCTCAAACTTCATTTAGAATTTCTTATGGAAAAATCTCACACCAGAATAAGGAACTTAAAAAAATCACCGATTATATCCAAATATGTATAATAGCTAGGTTAAAACTGAGAAGAGCTTAAAAATTCGAAGTCAGGAGCGTAAAATTTGGGGGTTTCAATTTACTCAATTGAAACGTAAATCTATTACCTATATTTTTCAATGTTTAAGTATGCGGTTGGGGATATCAAACTCGAGTAGGACATAAAATTTGTCAAAAATCTGATAGGTTTTTAAATTGTGCTATTTAACGTACAAAATAGCTTACTCCGGAAAATGGGTTGAAAATCCACTAAGATATCCCCAAAATCTACGCCCCTGATTACGCTAAAGGTTAATATGTAAAGGTACTAAAGAAAAATCTGTAAATTCATATTAAATCAAACCTCTTATTTATTCCACCTCTAGTTCATTTACTTCTGTATTTTCATTTTTTTATTTTCAATTAATTCCAATATTTTCGTTCCTTTATACATGGATCATCTAGTGGAACTGAAGGAGTAAAAAAAAGCATATCAAACTCAGTTTTTTCACAGAAATGTTTGTCGAATGAATATTTCGAGGTACTGGCAGTGTCAACCTATTCCTATATTATCCTATCTTCTTTTCTTACTTTATTTTGTATTTATAAGAACGTCAATATATTGTGATTTTTCAATAATAATCATAGCTCGTTCATATTATTATTATTCTGAATAGATGAGTGAGTGAATGAGTGTGAGTTTTTCATTATGTACATATTATAGACGTGTGGAAAATGTATGAACATCAACCTTAGAATAAATTGTTTTACACCTAAGTTTCGATTCGTGAATCAGTATAAATCAAAATTTGTTGAAATTTGCATTTCGAGATATCGGTGGAGGTTGAACAATATTCCCTAATTCAAAAAAAATCGTTATCACTGTTTTTATGCTGAATAAATATATGAGTTATCATTGATTGTTTTATTTTGAGGTGTCCATTTAAGAACTACATATAGGTATTCTAATTCAGACGCTCTTGACAATGAATAATACGAATTCCAGAAACCTAGGATATGCTGAATGTCCAAAAATAAGAACCAAGAGAAAAATCTGAAAATCGGTGTTTCAAAAAACAGTTAAAACGGAGGGCTCGTGTGGGATTTGAACCCACGACCGCCAGTTGTCATTATCAGCCTGGAGCTCTTACCAACTGAGCTAACGAGCCGTTGCTAAATATGTTGGAAACTTGGAACATAAATGATTAAAATGACTCATCTTTCATTATTTGCTTCATAATCATATTATTGAATTTTCATACTCAAAAGCATGAATTAATGAACTCAACTGTTAGAAATTGAGAACTGAAACAGTTACATGTTTTCACCTTGAAATTTCATCAAATGTAAAACGTTCTTTTGTCTCATATGAATCAATATTTATGTATAGGTGACCTTCAAATACAGCCCACCCACAATTCGATGAACCAAAATAAAAACTTCACTTACTTCGCGATCCTCCAGATATTTCAATATTTCTTAGGTCCAAAACGACATCCTGCTTTGCCAAAGGCTAGTTTTAATTCTCAAATATTAGTTGTAGAGATACTGAAAATAATTTCGAACATTTCAATCAAATCGAATTAATTAATATGAGATCATGATACCTTCTTCATGTTGAAATTATGTAAATTCATATTGAAAGAAAGAAACCAATGTTCTATGTTCACTTATAAAAGAATATAACAGGTTATGGGCCCAGGTTCGCAGGATTCGCGAGTTGATTGAGTGAAAGTAACCGCGAAAGTTTCAGCGAAAAATTAAAAAAAAACTATTGAGACAGGGTTTAGTGTGGAGTGACGCAAAGCATATTTCAAAGTTGACGCAAAGCATCTTTCAAAGTTATGGAGTTTGCAAAACACATAAAATCCTTGGCTGGTGAGGCAGATTGGCCAATTTGGAAGCAGAAAATGCGAGACTTGCTGGATTATCATGAAGGAGCCCTAGATGTGATTGATGGCAAGTTGAAACCTGAACCTATTAGAAATGATGCTAAAGAGAGAAGACAAAGAAAACGATGAAGAATGACATTCCAAGAAAGAAGAAAATTTGGAGATATCACAAAGAAGTTTGAGGGATCGATTAATTTGAGGAAACCGAGACATCTGGAAGATGACACCATGATGATTGATTCAAATCTAGTTACGGAAGATCCTATGACATATGAAGACGCCTTGAATAGCGAAGATTCAGCCGAATGGAAGAAATCCATGGATCGAGAAATGACATCCTTGAAAGAGAATCAGACCTGGATTTTGACAGATTTACAACCAGAATGTAGGCCGGTTTCCACTCCAATACTCAAAGATGGAGAAACCTTCATTTCAGGGAAAGCTGACATTATGACGAAGACAACAGACACGTTTGCAGTTTTTACGTGAGAAGATGGGGCTTATGTAAAAAGAAGGGACTGGCCAATTGGATGGATAGTGACATTCTTTCTTCATGTTTTTTATTCATCTTTCATTTCTACATTCATTTACAAGGGAAGTGTTGAAATTATGTAAATTCATATTGAAAGAAAGAAACCAATGTTCTATGTTCACTTATAAAAGAATATAACACTTCAATTGGTATTGAACATTTTGCTGCAAAATTCAGCTCGATCGAAGGGACAAATTTTGAATTATTTGAAAAAATGGATAATTTGGAAGAAAATGAATTATATGTCTCTGTTTATGCGACCCTCTTCAAATTTCCATTTTCTTGTCAATTCCAAATTGAACTCCCTATGTTTCTGACAACACTATGACCACAAAATTTCGTATGAGTCTTCCGTCAACATTTTGAATTACCATATTTTTATGGAACACCTAGGTATACGATTTGGCTGGTTAACGAAGCTAATTGCGACATTTAAGGTTGACGCTCACTTGGACGAGACGAAGCAAAGAGATGTTTTCCGCAGGCCACGATTTGCACTGAATCAAATGGATAGACGCTCACTTTTAGGAGGCGCGAAGCGAAGATCAGAATGGTCCCAGGCGAACTAACCGTCGCTTCGTCTCGTCTCGTCCAAGTGAGCATCAACCTTTAGGAACCGAACCTACCCTGAAAATGTCTTGTCTCTAGGACAATCAATCGAAGACCAACACCAAATACTGGAAAACCGACTAGGTAAACGAAAAGAGCAAAAACCTGGTCGCTCAGCCATATTGACAGAGGGTCCAAATAAAAAGGAATCACAAGAAAAACAAAAGATAAAGGATAAAAACCGTGGCATATGTAACAGTAGAGGTAAAGCTTAAGGTAAAACCATTGAAAATAGCAGCGGTTCTATCGCAGAAACTTTCTATTTAGTTTGTAAAGAACCTTTTTCTTTGGGCTCATGAAGAATGTGCGGAAGAAAGTCCATATTTTGTGTGCATTTGGACGACGATATGTGGAGAAAAAAAGTTTTTCACAACCATCCCCATAACCTTCACAACCAGCCCTTGTCGGGGCAGATTGTAACATTTGAAGTTATCTTTTGTTATTCTGAAAAGACATTCTTGTATAGCTCTAAATCAGTTCGATTCCATATTTTTTCATGAATATTAGTTCGAATTAAATACATAAATATACATATGATTTACTCAACCAAACCTGGTCTCCTCTACGCAACACGTCCGAACATAGTTTTCTTGAAATCGCAGAATTCTAGAATTCGTCAAAAAATACTCTATTTTCCGGACTTACGTAAATTACTTCATCAAGAACGAGTCAAATGTGAAGTCTCAAAATTAAACATTGAAAAAGTTTCATAGAAAATACAGAGAGGAATTTTTAATCTCAAAAAATCAGTGGTGCCTTCTTATTCTTTGAAATTATGGATTAAAACTGCTTCTTCCATACCTGCGGTGCATAAACAGTTATATCTTCGCATTCTACACCATGGGGAATAGTAACCATAGAAATAACGCGATCGAATGTTATACACCCTTTTGGAACCCTACTGTATATTTTATTCCGCATCCTTAGCAACATTAATCAAAACAGACAGAACTGATGATATTTATGATTTCTCAACGAAGTGCAATTTCGGATATATAAATATATACCATAATTGAATTCACAAGAATTAACGTAAGTAGGTATATAGTTAATATTTCCGTTCGAAAATTCCATACCTTATATTCCCAAACAGGGTCTTATAACCTATACTTAAAAGCGGAATTCTATTAATCAAAATATCAAGTATTTTCCACATGATATGCGAAATATTGAATTTACTAGACCTTAGAACTATACCATATCCAAAATACAGGGTGTTTCATCATAAACTGGACAAACATATATTTGTGTAGAGGACATCGGGAGAATCATTTTTGCCTTATACAATATATCTCGTTTTCGAAGCATAAGCGAGATACAGGGTGTCAAACGTCATTTTTGAGCAAGATTCTTATGAGTGTGGTCAGTTATGTATAACACTCGGTGTAACGGTTTTTGGTCAAATCTCAGTATTTTTGGGTCCTCTATCCAGAAAAGTTGACGAACTCCAAAAAAAAATTACAAAATGGCGGAAAACCTGCAATGTTCCAAATTTTTTTTTGCGGTTGTCGAATTGACTTTTGTTTTCTGAATGAACACAATTTTCTAAGACTTTCTGTGAAAAAATTTTTTCAAAAATCGAACACAAATTTTTTTTTACATGTCTACAGCGATGAAAAAATTTCACTCGAAATGGATGAAATTTTGTACAATTGTACTTCTTGAATTATCAATCACGAATATGAAAACAGAATCGTAAAATATCGAACGGTTTCGTTACTACAGTCATTCAAATGTTTCGTTCGGAATTCTGAAATATTGAAAATAAAATTGTTTTGGGTTCTAGAGTCAAAATGATTAAATTATTGGCATGTCTAAACATTTAGATGAATTTAAACGAAAAAATCAGTGAAACTTAGTTGGGACTCGAAACGACGTAGGTATTAAATAGGGAAATAGCACTGTTCTAAGGATATTAATATTCGTTGCCCGTTGCCAGGCAACGGTAGTCTGTAGTTCATAGAGTTTGACTACTGGCTAAATTATATTCACTGAAATTAAAATACCAGTCCAACTCTATGAACTACGAACTACTGTTGCCTGGCAACGAATATTAATATCCTTAGAACAGTGCTATTTCCCTATTTAATACCTACGTCGTTTCGAGTCCCAACTAAGTTTCACTGATTTTTTTCGTTTAAATTCATCTAAAATGTTTAGACATGCCAATAATTTAATCATTTTGACTTTAGAATCCAAAACAATTTTATTTTCAATATTTCAGAGTTCCGAACGAAACATTTGAATGACTGTAGTAACGAAACCGTTCGATATTTTACGATTCTGTTTTCATATTCGTGATTGATAATTCAAGAAGTACAATTGTACAAAATTTCATCCATTTCGAGTGAAATTTTTTCATCGCTGTAGACATGTAAAAAAAAATTTGTGTTCGATTTTTGAAAAAATTTTTTCACAGAAAGTCTTAGAAAATTGTGTTCATTCAGAAAACAAAAGTCAATTCGACAACCGCAAAAAAAAATTTGGAACATTGCAGGTTTTCCGCCATTTTGTAATTTTTTTTTGGAGTTCGTCAACTTTTCTGGATAGAGGACCCAAAAATACTGAGATTTGACCAAAAACCGTTACACCGAGTGTTATACATAACTGACCACACTCATAAGAATCTTGCTCAAAAATGACGTTTGACACCCTGTATCTCGCTTATGTTTCGAAAACGGGATATATTGTATAAGGCAAAAATGATTCTCCCGATGTCCTCTACACGAAAATATATGTTTGTCCAGTTTATGATGAAACACCCTGTATATATTACCCCATAGTGATTTGTAGTATCCAGAATAATACTCTGCCAGTTCTTACTACAGGGTGCGCCAAATTGGTGACCTGTTGCGATAAGATTAAACCCTGTGATAGAAAGTTGAAATTAGTTGATTACACGATTTTTCCGTCGAATTCAATATGATTTGTGTATAAATTCTTAATTTAAATAAATGCTTTTTTTGCACAAAACATACATTTGACATATTATAAATGTTCCACTAGAGTTTCAATACTACTCGTATTGCTTCTGAACGCTTTGTGTTCGGTTGGCCATGACAATTGCACATTAAAATAGCATAAATTGGACATTAGAATGGATCATCAATTTTCAATTCCGTACACATTAAAACCACCTTTTATTTTGAGGTCAACGGAAATAGTTATTTTATCAACTAGTTTATTAATCGATAATTTTCTATCCACCGCATTATGAACTGAGTATTAATTCTAGATTGAAATTAATTCTTTTTATACAAGACATACATTTGGCCTAATATAAATATCTTTCAGTATTGCTTCTGACTAACTGTGTACGGTTGCCCATGACAATTGCACACTAAAATAGGTCATTATTGTTCAATTACGTATACGTTAAAACTACCTTTTATTTTGGGATCGAAGGAGAAATACATTTCTTTTATTGAATGTGCCAATTAGATTCTCTTAACATCTACAACTTCAGCGATTTTTCAGATAAATCCTCAATATAAGAGAGGATGGAAGATGATAATGATATGTCCTTCAATTTTTCGAGCAGCAATAATGATGCTGCTACAGACCGTGATGAGTTATTTGGGATAGATGAAGATACCCCGAAACTAGAATTCGATACAGATAGACCCTTGACTTTTTACCTTCCGAGCTGTCACTGCCTCGATGACAAGAAAAAAGACGCTGAGACGATGCGATTCAATATGGAACTCAGGTAAGAACACAAGATCACCATATCGTCCATTGACGCTTTCAGAGGGAGTTTACGAATTATTTGATCGGAAATTTAAGTTAATTCTAAAAATTTAAACATTTTTTTGATTTACACCTTTCCGATTCCATGAAATTTGGCTTTCAAAATTTTTGTTCCTCAATATTTCAGACAAAACAAAACCGAGCAAAATTTTGCGGCCACACGAAAGATAATCATAAGAAGTCTGAAAATAAAATTAAATTTTTAACAATAGTGTTAATGGAACCCTAGAAAATTCAATCGAAATATGGAATAGAAAACTATTGCGTCAAATTTTGTATGCGATTTGAGATTGATACCAAATACACTGTATAAATGCAAAATCTCAGCACAATCGGAATTATATTCTAGAAATTATTCAAAAAATGAAATATGTAAAAAATAAATAATTTAAAAAATTGAATTCTATGTTTTGATGATGGGATCCTCCTGAAATTTTGCACTAACATTCAGTATATCAGTCTTGATTCACAAATAAATTTCATTTGAATCATTTCTCCTTTCGTGGTAATATAAAGATTCTTCTTGCATTTGGCCGTAACATGCCATTCCGATTGGTTTCCTATTTTCTGAGATATTGAGGAACAAAAATTTTGAATGGCGATATTTTATGGAACACCCTAAAGAGAAAAAAACATTTTCGAAATACTGGAATGCTGATAAGTGATTTAATACTGGTATTTCCACCCCTTGCGTTAATTACAGCTCGGCAACGACGGTTCATACTCAAATGAGTGATCTTAAAATGTTCTGATCTAATCATTTCCAGATTTCTCTGAGTTGGATTCCTAAGTCATTATGAGTACCTGGATGATTTTCTGAACTTCCCAGTCTTCCATTGAGGTTGTCCAAACCTGCTCAATCGAATTGAGATCTGGACTTCTTGCTGGCCATTCCATTCGAGAGACTTCAACCTCTTCAAGGTACTCCTGAACGATGCGCGCACGATGGGGTCTGGCATTATCGTCCATAAAAATGAAATTTCACCAATGTATGGGGCAAATGGCACTACATGCTCATCAAGAATGTTCCTTATATACCTATCAGCATTCATAGCTCCATTATCAACGACCACTAGGTCTGTGCGAGCAGTCAAAGATATTCCACCCCATATATAATCGATCCTCCCCGAAACCAGTCGTATTCACGAAATTGCACTGAGCATATCTTTCATGGGGAAGTCTGTATACAAGGGAACGTCGATCACAATGGTAGAGGCAGAATCTAGACTCATTGTGAGGAGAACTCTTTCCCAATCAGCATCTTCCAAATGGATATGCTCTCTCGCAAAATCTAAAAACGCGCCCTTCGATGGCTGGGGTAAGAGCGGGCCTCTGCCGTTACACGAGGCCTTAAAAAATCATATTCTCTGAGGCGATTTCTTATTGTCTGGGTGCTAATTTGCACTCCATGAGTTTGCCCAAGCTGATTTTGAAGGAGGCGCGCGGTTGCAAACCGTTTTCTCAACGAAGAAACTCTCAAGTAACGTTCTTCAATGGCAGTTGTTACTCGTGGTCTACCCTGTCCTGGTCTTCGGCATTCAAACCTGTCTCCCTGAATCGTCGTTGAACATTCTTGACACACTTGAATAGGAAACTCCAAACCTTACTGCAATTCTTGTGTATGTCCACCTTTCTTCTCGCAAAAAACTACCGCTTGGGAACATTCCTCTTGGGTCAAAGTGGTGTTTTCGCGTTGCATAGCGATCGAGTGTAATAATCAAACGAAAGAAAAACTATTGATCACTAGAATTGATCGGGAACAACTGATTTTAGAATGAAGCCAATATATTCAAAATCTGAGAATCTCATCTTTTTTTATTCCTGCTGGGAAAAAAACATCATCATTATCATTGGGAACACCTTCAGTTATAGAATAATTTGAGATTTCCATAATGTTGCGTAATTTTTGTGTGCAGTGTATTTTATGTTTTTGTTTCAAGGGAGAAAGAGGAGAACGATGTGTTAGCACCAGACCATCCAGCTCTAGAAAAATTACAGAAAGCTTTAAAAGAACACCTATTGAAACAGATCGAGCGATTAAATGAAGAAATTATAAATTTTGTAAGTTTTAAATATAATCCCTTCACTAAAAATATGCACAGTGCAGGTATCTATGTTAGGTTCAGTTAGGTATACTATTACTCCTTTGAAGGATCACCCTGTATTTAAATTTCTAGGAAACAGAAACGAAAGAGAAAAATGAAATGTAAAAAGGAGGAAATAGGTGTTGAAAACCTATGAAAAACACAGCAGTGGTGTGTAAAAAAAACAAAAATACTAGAGGAGTATATGAAAACTTGAATAACGCAACGGCCTGCAAGAGAAGAAATCGATTCAGAACTGAAAGAACACAGAGAAAATGTTAAAATTGAAGCTGATAACCTGATGAAGCTCGGAAGGAAGGTATATGAAGAAGTTGTTGCATTCATTAAAATATCATAACATGAATTGATTAAGAAATAATATTCGTTGATAGGTATCAACAAATATCAAACTCATAGTAGAGCTGATCGTGTACAGGGTGTCTTTGACATAAGTTTGTCACACGTTTTTTTATCATTATTCCGTAATTAAATTCGATATTTAGGATGAAATATTACTATTTAAATCTATGGGAGATGATTACCCTTCAGTAGGGTCCTGTAGCGGTCTTAGAAGAACAGAAGATTCGAAAATCATCACTTGGAACGCCAGACCTGGTTTTTAAAACACCTCCTGGCCCAAGAGCAAGAATACGTATTTTTATCTGAATATTGAAGGTATTTATTCGAATAGTTTTAAGTTTCAATTTTGTAAAAACGGCGAGGCAGGGTTTTTTCTACTGAGGTTTTTCCCTGTGCTCTGGTATCATACGACAGAATAGTATGGTACCCCGTTTGCACCAACCTCAGCTAGGGACTTTTGTTTCATGTAATGTATAGTCCGTTCACGAAAGGTTGAGCACATAGTACTATAGTAGGCGTTTTTTATTTATCTGAAGTTGGCAGTATTTGCTGTCATAACGTAAAATAAAGTCAACGTTGCCGAATGTAACCGGCCTCGTTCGACGAGATTGCGAGTTATCAGACAACTCTATGCAATATTGACAAACATTGCGTATCAATCTGACAAGAACATAACCTAAATTTTAATATACACAGTGGAATATGCCAAATTTCCATGGCCAACCGACGGCTCAACCTTTCGTGAACGGACTATATTTGTTAGCTCTCAATTCGAAAGAATATATATACAGGGTGCTCAGAATTGGTGAACCCTGAATTACAATTTTTTAATCCTGAGAAAAAAAAGAAAATGAATAGCACATTGCGGTTATCTTTTTTCGAGAAGCTCCTATTGCCGTCATCCGCGTTGCTTTATCTTCATTTGTTTTCAAGTTAAAAGCAAAATTGACTGCTGAGGTGTTTATTTCCTGATTTATAACATAAAATTTCGTTTATTCTTATGAAAACATTAATTTATTTCACCTCAAAATAATCACCGTTCTTTTCTCGTTCCAAAAATATACAGGGTGTCCCGGAATATGTGGGAAAACTCTCGGTTTCAGATAGGATATAGAAAATGAAGATGACAAGTTCCCATATTTTTTTTACGGCCCTCCCTTCGAAAACGACCTCCTAAATGACGCACTGGAAATTCATTTTAGTGGATAAGTTTCAAACTATTCGATATAATTTGATGAAAATTTGATATGATCAATAGTATTAGGACCTCTTAATCACCGCACTCAATTTCAATGATTTGTCAGTTTACCAGGGGCGGACTGGGTTGTACATTTTAATGATTACATTTTAACACCCTGTATGATAGGTGCTTAAAAACAAATTTGGATACCTTGAACATTAAGCTAAAAAGGTTCTCCTGTTCAGTGTAGATTGAATGAACCGTTTTTGAAAAAAAAATGAAAAAGTAAGTAATTGAAATGTATTCCACTAAATGAATTCCAGTGTTGTCATTTAGGAGGTCGTATCTTCGTAGGGAGGGCCGCTAAAAAAAAATTATGAGAACTTGTCATCTATTTTTTTATGTTCTATCTGAATCCGAGAGATTTCCCACATTTTCCGGAACACTTGTATAATACGTATTATATCACCTTAGATTACGGGTGTACTGAAAATTCGTAGCCAACCCTATCCCTGTCGCCTAACGTCGCCACTGATCTAAGGGATATAAATGACTAATTACATATTTGAAACGATTAAAAAAACGGTGATCATTTTCAAGTAAAAATAAATTATTGTTTCCAATAAGTAAAAAAAAATTACTCTCAGCAAAAATTCAGAATTAGCCACTGAATTCCTATCAAAAAGTTATTTTATAATGTTTTTCTTTCAAGTTTATAGCAGAGACAAAAACGGAGATAATGACCAAAGTTCAGGTTGTCCAAGTGTCAATTCTCAAAAACACAAATAAGATAGTACAATACGGGTTGACGGCAACATGAGTTCTAATAAAAATGCAGCAATGTGGCATTCATTTTTCTCAATCTCAACTAGGGACATAGACAGAAATAGGGAGGACCTAAGGGGGGTCGTGCCCCTCCCCCAGAAAATATATACCCTCTGACCTCATATACGGGTGCCCCCCACATATAATTCTATTTCCACCTATGACTAGGGGTCATATCATTCATTATAATTCCAATTACTGTTTCGACCTTTAAGCTCTCTTCAACGCAGAGAGACAACTCTGAATTATCTGAAGTATTCTAGAAATGTAAATCAACTTAATCGGCCTAGAGTAAAAACCCACACGAATATTCCCCTCTGTACAGAAGAAACTTTGGACCCAATTTTTATCCATGTATCGTTAGACAGAAAGTAAAACTGCTATTCTGCCATTTTCTACATATTGTCTATGACGTAGAAACGCTAGATTTCATTGGAATTAATCAATTTATGAAATGTGAAATTTATCGTACTTTTTCACTAAAGTAATATGTTATTTATAGAGAAGGAACTGAGAAACGAGGTCGAAGCTATCAATTTGCTACTTTATCAAACTTCCAATTGGGAAAAAGATGTGGAATCGGACATTACCATCAGTAAAAGGATGACCGAAAAAACTATAAAAGATCAAATGCATCTAATAAGTGAGAAACGAAAACAGGTAAGCAATTAATCTTTAATCATACAGAGTGTCTCATTTAAAAGGTCCATCCTCAATTACTCAACAACGAATTAGAATCAACTTGTCTAAGTGTTTTCACAAACTAATGGTTCGTTGTTGAGTTATTGAGGGTGGACACTTTCAAATGAGACACCCTGTATATAGCATTTTCTTAAAGGAAAGAACAATATTATTTATATCATAACAAATTCCATACCAGTTGTTGTTGTAATCCTTTTGTTTTAATTTTTTTCACATACATGCTTTTTGTGTTCATCTTGAGAATTTATAGGCTTCGGCCTCTTCTTCTACTATTGTAATAATAATAATTGAATCAAGCAACTCCATACAGGGTATTTCATTCAAAAGTGTCCACCCTCAATAACTCAACAATGAGTCAGAATTTGTAAAAATACGCAGAGATTTTTTATGACATGAGATACGAAGCTTGTTTCTACTAGCAACTCCCTGGACCTGGAGAGGGTTGCAACCACATCAGAAATTGAATAGGAAAGATGGTAGTTTTGTTGCACGAATGTATGAATGGATTCAAATTTGTATGAACCTTCAGTTTGTGTTCTAAAAGGTGAATGTTTTCATTTAGTTTTATCGGACCATAATTCCATAAAAACACCCTGTAAATTTGTGAATATCCACTTTATAAAACACAAACTGCCGGTTTATACAATATTGAATTCATGCATATATTTGAGTTACAAAACTTCTCACTTTCTCTATTCAAAACCCTGGAGGATTTGCAACCCCCTCCAGGTCCACATGTCTGAGTGTTTTCACAAATTCTGATTCGTTGTTGAGGTATTCTAAAAAACCTCATAATAATGAAAACCTGAATACATTTCAAGAAGGAAAGGCAATCAACAGAATTATCAGTTATACTCCAAAATAAACAGAATGAACCAATAAGATGAGGTGCCATTCATCCAGACCATCTTTGAAGCATTCATTCTGTCAAACGCACATAACTGTGTGGTTTATTTCAATTTCTTTTTAGGATTTGATTCTGTACAAGTTACAAACTGAAGTATGGAAATTAGAAACCGATTTGGAGAGCACCGATATGAAATTGGAAGTAAAGGAGAGGGAAAGGGAAGAACTGGCACAGGCAGTTGCTGAAGGAAGTACAACAATTGAAGCTCTCGAAGCCGACTACAGATGTCTTATGCATTCTTGGAATTCTGTAGTTGTTGCCATATCTAATCGAGATAGAGTTTTGCATTGTGTCAACCAAGAATTGAAGTGAGTTAATTCGTGAAAAAATACTGCTCACTATTGCACATTTTGGTAGTTTTAGCACAGTTTGCAAACTACGTAACGATAGCCATTTCCACTATGTTAATATACAGGTTTGGAAATTCACATGGAAACATACGATATTTAATGCATTATAATTAATAAATATTAAGCCTCAATTACACTCAGCCCTCCTCACTGCCACTAGCGTTGTCGGCAATAATTCCCGAAATACTTCTGCAGCAATATCTATCTAAAGCAGTGAGCATTTACACTCTGCCGCAACATTTACCTCGCGACCAAGTGTCGGCAATGACGGACATGAAATTCCACAGCAACCTAGTTGAATTTAATCACTTACAGCTGTCCACGCTGCTGTTCCTTTGACTTCCGTACGAAAAATCGCCAATTCAGGGAGCGTAGAGCAACACGAGTGGCAATGTGAGGCAGCAGGGAAGTGTAGTGCCACGGCATGGAGCAGGAAAGTGGGCAGTGGCTGAATGTAATCACTACACTTCCCTGCTGCCTCACATTGCCACTCGTGTTGCTCTACGCTCCCTGAATTGCGGTTTTCGTACGGAAGTCAAAGGAACAGCAGCGTGGACAGCTGTAAGTGATTAAATTTAAAGAGGTTGCTGTGGAATTTCTTTGTCCGACACTTGGTCAGGAGGGAAATGTTGCGGGAGAATGTAAATGCTCACTGCTTTAGATATTGCTGCAGAAGTATTTCCGGAATTATTGCCGACAACGCGAGTGGCAGTAAGGAGGGCTGAGTGTAATTGAGGCTTTAGAGAGAGTATTTTGAAGTGCACTTGGACAGTGCTACACTGGACAGATATACATGCTATGCTTCGCTACAGAACAGACACGCATTAACTCAATGGGTCGGACTGCCTTTGTTAGTCGATTTGAGAGGGACAACCATTTTATTTGTTCATTGTACCATTGTTTAAGGATAAAGGAGTAACCAACTATCTTCGCTTTAAACAATGATTGTACCATCCATCGCGTCAAACGAAAGCGAAACATATAGCATGTAAATCTGTCCAGTATAGCACTGTCCAACTGCATGGCAAAATACTCTCTCTAATACATTGAATATCGTATGTTTCCGATGTGAATTTCCAAAAACTGTATGTGTTATATAAATGTGAGTCACATAGGTATCGTGCCTTGACTCTAATTATTGTACTAATAATAATGAATGATCCATTGAAAAACAAAAATGCAAACCGTCAAATTTTCTTGATAGATATTAATTAACGAATACTTTTAATGAATACCTGTATCTCTCAATGAATATTTTCATGTAGAAAGTACGAAGAAGAGCAAAAGAACATAATCTGCGAAACGGAAAAGATAATGAAACTGACCAAGGAAGAAATGTTGAGAAACGAGAAACTAACAGCTATCAAGCAGAGAATACTCGCCGATATAGCAACCTGCAAGAATCAGACTGAAGACGAACTAACGAAACAGAAAAAAATCGAAAAGAGAATAATAAAATTCCAATCGGTCATAGAACACATCGAAAAGGACATCGCAAGGATTGAAGCGGTACGATGTATTCTTTTTCTTATAATTCTTCCAGAAGGAGCTGTTTAAATTTTGAATAGCTTTTGGTAAAACATAGATAATATAACAAGAAGTGAATTATTGGAATTTGAATAAAAAACGGTTTAAAATTTTTTGTGTTTGTCCACCGCGATCATCTCAACACGTCTTGGCATTGATGCTATAAGATAACATCTACTGTCCGGTGTACATAACGCTCAAAATCAAACGGAAGTTCTGGTCTTTCTCTCCGACGCCGTCTAACCTTTTTTCGAACATCATATGCACCCAAAGTGAATTCAGATTCACCACAAAAGACGACTTGATTTGATGCCATTCCACATTGAAATGTTGACGTTCTCTGCACCACTGTAATCGTTGCAGAGGTAACACAAAATGGGGTCGATGATGCTGCAGTCCAAAAAACCTTATCCAGTGATAAACCGTTCGGAAAGTTACAGATGGCCTTGTTCTCCTAACCACTCATAAGCCAAAGATCGAGTTGGTGCAGGGCGGTCTTTAATAGCCATAGGTAAGTCTCAGACGTCGATCTTGAACTTCATTTTGCCCCTTCGACGTCCGGTGCCTACTCTTCTTCGATTTTAGGCATTAGCAAACCACGACTGACAACATCTCATAACAATAGTTGGATTTCTGTTCGTACGGTTAGCGATTTCTCGAAATGACATACCCGCCTCACGTAGACCAATAATTCGACCTCTTTGAAATTTACTTAGCTGGCATTAAATCGACTTTAGATCTCCTCGAGTTGGTTTGTTGTAAAATTTGAAAAATAAATAAAGACACATATTTAAGTAACAAAGAATGTTACATGAAAAAACCATTACGATTTTTTTTCTCCAAATTTAAATCATTAACTTCTTGCTATACTATATATGTCTACCAAAAAATGTAAACAGCTTCTTCTGGATGTTGCCGTTTCTTTGTCTACCCAACCTCTGTATCATTAGCTGGTACTATGGGTTTAGGTATGTACAGGACACTACATTACTCAAAACAAGGATGTCGTAGTATGATGGAGTACTTGTTTTATATTCTTATGCATTGTTCTTTAACATTTCTAGGAGAACCGGACAGCCAAGACATCTTTGTCCGTGTTGGACAGGGAATGGGATAAGAAGAACCAAACAATAACTCAGTGGGAAGAGAAAATCTTCCAATTATTGGAGGATGAAACCACGAATAATAAGGCATCTCAACATTTAGCACTGAGACTCCGCAATATGAAGAGTCAAAACAGAAAGTTGGTAAGTTATTACTCCATGTTGCTCTGTCTCAATTGAAAGTAGTTTACTTAGTTTAGTTTGAAAAGGGGTTACAGTTCACTGCGACCACAAGGTCTATTGTGCCCCCTTACAGAGTTGTTCGGTCCATACCTCACAGCTTGCCTTCCAGTTCTAGAGATCTGATCAAATCCAATATCTATGAATGCTTCAACGAGGCTAGTTCCTCACTCTTACAAGTTTCTCGCCCAAGGCATTCTCTCCTTAGGCTCGCAATGCCAAAGCATTCCATGACTAGGTGAATAGGGGTTTCTTCATCCTCCCCAGAGAACCTACATTCGTGTTCGATAATCCCATCCTCAACAGGTGCTTCCGGCGACAGTTTCCTGTATGAAAGCCAATGAGGAAATGTAATTGTTTCCTCATTCTTACAAATTTCTCGCCCAAGACATTCCCTCGTCAGTGTCCGACAGTCCCATCCTCAACATATGCCTCCTAAGGCGACAGTGTCCTGTAAGAAAGCCAGTGAGGAGGTGTAATTGTTTCTTACTAAGATCCAGATATCTGGATCTTGCTGTTTTCAAAGTTCCAAAGGAACTTAGTGGAATGGTCCATCCCTGGAGTGAAAATAACGCAACTCTTATTGATGATTTAGACAGGGGTCTCCAAACTTTTCAGCCTAAGGGCCACAATGTTTACTCCAGCAAATGCGAAGGGCCAAAATATTTAACCGTTTGATTCAGTAGCTTAGGGACTCGCGCAGAAGTTGATTAGCTAATGAGCTTTCGGGGGCCGGATTCTTGAAACTGGCGGGCCAGATTTGGCCCGCGGGCCGTAGTTTGGAGACCCTTGCTTTAGAATATACTGTGGTCGACTGGTATAATTACTACCTTCCTACACTGCGACCAATTGGATTTTTTGTACGTTATTTTTATACAACTTAGTATTTCTTCCTTTTCAAAGTTTATTATTTTTCTACGAGACTTCGCTCTTAGGTACGCTGGCTTCAGTGTTCTGCCCTCAACTAAATTAAGTTCTACTTGCACCAATACGTTGCGACAATTTCTGTTTTGTAGCTTATCCACATAACCTCTAGGTATTAGAATTTTTCTTGTAGTTGGAATTCTACGATACAATGACCTATGAGAAGCCCAGAAAACTTGTTTTTCTGACGTTGAATGAGCTTGTTGAGTTTTGTCTTCAAAGGGTGATATCAGCCTTTTTGTTTATCTTCAGCCTTAAGTGTTAATTCAGTGAGAGTGATTCTCCCTTAGTTCCTGATGAGCGGCATCTAGTTTAACTTAAATGCAGTGGTAGGAAACGTGTAGCAATGGGAATCGCCATGTGAAATATCGACCACATTGTCTGACACGGGGTGAATTCTAAGAATTATCAGATCTGATTCAATTAACTTCTACAGAGCCAATAATTGTAGCAAAAATGTCAACCCAACGTCGAGTTTTGGACCACCATAATGCTACATACTGGGACAGCTAAAGCTTCCCATACATTTCGAGTTCAATCGGTTTACGCTAGGTAGAAAATCAATTTTTTTAGGAAGATATTGATTCCTACATTTCCATTTAGGCCTTCATAAAAATGAATTGATTCAAGTTAATTCATACTAGTTGTAATACGTATATTGAGATCTTAGAATAGGTACCTCAGTTCTTCTGAGTTGTTTTTGTGCACTGGAAATGCCAGAAAGATCAAAACAGCTATCTGCAGACATGATGAACAGAATGCAATTGAAAGCTGATTTGTATTATTCCTTGTTTAATCGTTTTGCTATCATTTACCTTCTAGTGAAATTTTCTTTGTATGAAGTTGTTCTTCAAACTTGGGATAACTTTTTTGTCAACCAATCAATTAATAAATTTCTACAAATCATGAAAATAATTAGTCCAATGACCCTGTTCGAATATTTCCAGGAAATCGCACTAGCTTTGACCGAAAACAAAAACGCCATAGTACAGACGAAACTGGAATCGCAGATCTCTATGAACGCAGAGTTTGGCAACCTTATCAAGGATTTGATTATCACCAAAAAGCAGTTAGAGAAGGATCTCACTGATATTCAAGACAAACTAAAGGAACATGACAATCTGATAGTCAAAAGGCAGCGACACACCGATAAATTGAACAATAAGGTGATGGATATGGTTACAGTTATAGGGGTAAGTATACATAGTATAATAATAATAATAATAATATATTGCCATCAACACCTCTATTATTAAGCAAACACCCTCATGAAAACACCACACAGACGGATAGTGATAAATTCAAAGATGGAAAGAAAAACCCCTACATGGAAGACACCTGAACGAGGTCACCCAGGAACATGTCGACATTCCTGCGTCGAACTACTGGCTGACTTCTGGAAGATTGTTTCCTGAGACAGAAGGTTTCCTCCTTGCCATTCAAGATCAAGTAGTGCAAACTAAAAACTATCAGAAATATATCATGAAGGATAGAAGCCTCACAGACGATAAATGCCGCTACGGATGCCAAACATCAGAAACAATCCAACATATTACAGGAGGCTGCAAAATGTTTGCTGGAAATGAATATAAGATTCGACATGGTGCAGTTTGTTAGATACTCCATCAGGAACTCGCCATCCAACTGAAGATGTTGCAATCCGAACCAATTCCATGTTATAAGTATCAGCCTGAAGTTATACTGGAGAACCACCATTACAGGCTATACTGGGATCGCACAGTACTTACCAATTTAGCAGTTGCTAATAACAGGCCAGACATAATTCTAGTGAAGAAAAAAGAGAAGAAAGCAATACTCATAGACGTAGCCATCCCAAATAACAACAATCTACGTCAAAAATATGCTGAAAAAATATCGAAATATCGAGAGCTTGAACTTCAGATCAAAAGGCAGTGGGGAATGTCCAGTACCAGAACCATTCCGATTCTCATATCAACCACAGGAATTATTCCTAAGAGCCTCAAGTCCACCCTCAAGGAGCTAGATTTGGATGAAAACCTTTTTAAAGTAATGCAAAAAGCAGTACTTCTTGGTACTGCTAGAACGGTAAGGAAGTTTGTAGGTCACGATGGACACCAGGAACAACCATGGAGGGAAACTTTGCAAAACCAACAACCACGACGTCAACCGAGAGATTCAGGACCAAGCAACGAAGGGACGAACAACCAGGACCCAGGAGAAAAAGAACACCGAAGACCTCAGAGCTCAATCCCCCTGATACTTGCTATCCGGGATTAGTGAATGTTCCCCTTAGTAGGGAGTGTGATAGCCGATCGCTAGGGGGTGTGAAAAATCACACCCTTTCTACGCTAATAGGCTCAAGTCGATATATTGCCATCAATTTTACATGGTTCGTCAATACAACAATATCAAAATTGAAAACTGAAAAATTCTCCACTGAATAAAATTCATTTGCAACCAGAATCCAATTGATAATCTTCCTGAAAGCAGGTTCAGGTAAATTCTCAAATCATCAGGAATCCAGTTGAACATTTTAGCACTCCAGTAATAAGTGGCAGAAATCTGCGTGTTTTTCCTTCTATGCAAAGGAGTTCTCAGATCATCTCCATGTCGCGTGTTGAACATGTGATAAGTGATATTAGGGAAATAATATATGGGGCAAGAAGGGGTAGTGAGTCAAGAGGGGGTAACCCCTCAAGCTGAACAGTGTTTCAAGGTGACTTTCACAAGAAGCTTACATCCTCTCACCTTCAATAATTATTCTATGGTAATTGTCTTATTGCCACTGGAGATCGGTTTCGCGATTTGGGGGTTTTCAATATTGTTCCTCATATCGAAGAGCTTTGTATCCTGAAGGTCCTGAAGGTGGTACGGATTTGTCGGAGATCATGCGAATACGAATTTCAACGTTTCAGGAGAGACAGAAGCGACAGTGCGCTAAATTTGCGCAAAAGCTAGTCACTGGAAGAATTGATTTCACTCATCTACTGTCCAGGGTTGACATTCGTGTACCAAGAATTGAATTGAGGACCACATCAACTTTTCGACTCCCAAAACCTCGGACTAACATATTTGAACAAGCTCCGGTCTACCGATTGTGCAAGGCTACTGATGAACTTAAGTTTATTTGTTTCATTGAATGTAAATTTCGTTCGAATAATTGTTGCATATTATTCACAGTCAATATGTACCCTGTTATTGGGAAATTTCCTGTTGGGTAAAATAAACTATGTATTATTATTATTATTATTAAACAAAAACTATCTGTATTTCAGGGAAAGGAAATATCTCCTGCTGAAATGAAAATAAAAACGCTAGAGAAGAATATAGAGGAAGCCAAGGAGAAAATAAAAGAACTTCAAACCTTCGGATGCGAGAGCAGCGAAATGTTCTGAGTCTATCAGAAACTAGGCAACAACAAATTTCTAACAACGACCTCCTGAGAAAGCGTAAGTCTATTTTTTTTCATTTCTGAGAACATTTGAATATGTTAATTATGTCAACTCGAAATATTGTATTGGAAAATTAACATTCACATATTTTTATTTTCGAAAACTTTATTTTATTTATATTCATGAAAATAAATATAAATATTTTAAACAATCTGACATTCATCAATATGACACCAGGAAAAAATCACTTATTAGAGAAACAGGGTCCAGGCTCTACAACAAACTTCCTGGTGTATTGAAGAATGAGTCAATGAAGATTTTAAGACCTAAGGTTAGTTGGAGTTGAAACACGAAAGTTTGAGCACATAGTAGGCGTTTGTTTATTTATCTGAAGTTGGCAGTATTTACTGTCATAACGTAAAATAAAGTCAACGTTGCCGAATGTATTTGGCCTCGTCCGACGAGCTTAAGAGTTATTAGAGAACTCTATGCAATATTGACAACATTGCGTATCAATCTGACAAGAAAATAAATAACATAACCTAAAATTTTAATATACACAGTGGAATATGCCAAATTTCCTTTCGAGAACGGACTATACCTACTTCTACTCAAGATCATAACTGAAGCGCAGTGTGTCCCACGTTCTAATTTTTCACGTGGGGGGGTTGAAAGTTGTTCAGAACAAAACTGAAATGGTCGACTTTCGTTCGATGACAAATTTCATCAGGAACCATAGTATCAAAGTAAATGAGAAATGCAAAGTGCACATACTTAGAACCTCTTTGAACTAACTAATTTTCTAAAAAAAAATTCTTTGAAAATTTCTGTACGCCTGTTAAGAAGATATAAAAACCTTGTCAGAAAATTACCACACGACCCACTTTTCCTATTCAAAAAATTTAGAGGGTTAATGGGGATTGCACAGGGTGCAACAAAAATCCTTCAAAAATGCATACAAAATTCTTAAAAGTGAAACAAAAATTGACCTGTTACAGGATTTTTATTCTGAGAAAATTAATTTATTCCATAATTTCGACGCGCAAAATCTTTACAATCTATGACTTAGCGTTAGCGTTAATCAAGTTATCCCTTTTCAGAAATACTCATATTACAACAGAAAAATCTGAAGATATCTGATGAGATAGAGGCCATCACCAAACAAGACCAAAAGACTAGTAGAAATATTCTGAATTACCATAACCAAATTCTTATGAGAAGTGATTCGCTGCATAGAAAAAAGGACGAGAAAAAAGACCTAGATGCGAACAATGATTTAACACAGATGCAATTCATGTCGAAACTGAAGGTGAATATAAAATATTTTTTCAATCTCAATGATATTCATTGGAGGAGTGTATAATGAAAAAGAAATTTTGCGTATCTGTGCCAAATTTTCTTCATTGAAAAAGATAAAAATTTTTAAAACCTGTCGAGTAGAGTCCTTTTCATGCATCTGCAGACAAATGTGAACGTATGAAAATAGTCATAAAATAACAAAAGATAACAATAGAATATAAAATACACGGCTAGAGCAAACACTAGTTTATTTTGTTGTATTAGAGTCTGCTCTATCCGTGTATTTTCTCATGTTATCGTTGGTCATTTTCGTACGTTTATCTTTGTCTGTAGAAGCCTGAAGATGACCCTATTTTCGAAGGGAATGAAACATACGTACCTTTTTCAAAAAATGAAATTTGGAGCAGACACGAAAACTTTCTTTTCCCTAAATTATTTTAAGTTAGAGAAATAATTATTATAGGACTGCGAATTAGAGTGTCTAAAGTTGGAGGCACAAATAACAGATATAGAAGAAGAAAAAGTTATTATCAGTAGGCAGTTACTCGATATCAATAGAGAAGTACTAGAGTGGGAAAAGAAATTAAAAATTATACACGACACAAAGAATCAATACAATTGGAGAAAGGAGCCGAAGGTGAAATTGGTCAAATGAGAATAGAAGTACACAAAATGGAGGTGAGTAAGAGAGATCAATCAAGGTTCCTAGTACGTAAACTATCCACTAGGTCTACATAAATGAAGATACAAATTGAATAAACACATAGTATCGCAATAAAATATAAACAATGAAAGCAGAGAATAATATTAATAGATTAAAATCAATTAATATTAAACTCATACTTCGTAGCTAATCTCGTTCTCGTCCAAAGAAAATACAAGGAGCTGATATCATCCACAGCATCCATAGATAGCTATTCCGCCCTATAAGGCTCATTAGTATGTAGAATAGCTCTGAACGATAGAAGCGTTCTAATATCTCTACTTAGATCGGGCATATCCTTCCGGGTATAATTTAACCAATGCCGAAACAAAACGCCATCTCTGAAGACCCTTACGAAAAACCTCCCCCCCCCCCCACCGTATGAAGTAACGAGATATTCATTCATCGTTCATTGTTTATATACTAACTGACAAAGAAACTGCAATACCAGAAGGACCTGTTTAAATTTCGAATGTTTTTGTAAAACATAAATAGTAGATAATAGCAAGGATTAAATTACATATTGAAATTTGAAGAAAGTCATGTTACCTCGAATTAAGACTTAAGGTGACCTACTTGCATGTGCAATAAGACCCCATACCATAACGTCTTATGTGCGGTGTACATTTTTTATGACGTTTATTGAAAAGTTTAATATCTACTTATATTATGGTATTAAGTAAATATTATAATAAGTAAGAAGTTTGAAAAAGAACTGTTCATTAACAATTCTACTTAATTTACACTGAGTGATGCTGTGGCAGGTCTTCAGGCCATGATTTCTTAAGTCTCCTGATGTTGGTCCTTCTGTGAACAGCCTCTGTATTAGACTATTTGAGTGCCCCTGCACACTTTCCTGATATTTCGTGGAGGCAGATTTGATGACATCGCTTACATAATATGGAATCTCGAGATCTGCATGTAATCCTTCATTTGTGATGTACCATGGTGCGTTAGCTATCAATCGTAATGTTTTAGATTGAAACCGCTGGATTATTTTTCTCCTTGTGTGCTTCGCACAGCCCCATAATTGAACACCTTATGACCTGATAGGTTTTAGGACTGCTTTGTGCCCTCAAGGGGAATCAAGAATCATCAGAAAAGACGATCTGATGCCATTCCACGTTCCAATGTTGACGTTTTCTGCACCACTGTAATCGTTGCAGCGATGCTTAACTGTCAGAGGTAACACAAGATGGGCTCAATAAATTCGATAATGCTGCATTTCAAAAGACCTCATCCGGCGGTTAAACCATTCGTACAGTTACAGGATAGCCTTGTTCTTCTAACCACTAATCAGCCAAAGATCGAGTTGACCCAAATCGGTTTCTAACAGCCATAAGCGTTAGCCGTTAATCTTGAACTTCATTTGTGCCCCTTCGACGTCCGGTGCCTACTCAGCTTCGAGTTTGGGCATTATCACGCTTGACAAAATCTCAAGACAGTAGTTGACAGCCCTGCCTTCCTTAGACCAATAATTCAACCTCTTTCAAATTAAGTTGGCTGGCGATAAGACATTTTAACAACTAAATATCGAATCTGGATCTCCTCGAACAGCTGGTTTGTTGTTGGATTTAAATAATTTACTCGATGCTATACTATCTATGTTTTACAAAAAAAAAAACTAAAATTCAAACAGAGTTTCTTCTGGGCGTTGCAGTTTCTTTTTAAGTGCTCGTGTGGTTTGTTGAGGAGGGTGTAAATCCGCGAACTGCGGACGTGCCTCGTTCCGAAATATCTCGCTACTTCAGAGATGGTGTTTTTTTCGGTATTAGTCGAATAATACCCGAAAGGATGTGCCAGGTCCAAGTTTAGATCTAAGAACGCCCCGTATCATTCAGAGCTATTCTCCATACTGATGAGCCCCGATAGGGATAGATAGCTATCTATAGGCGTTTTCGGAAACTTATATCAATTTCAAGCGGCTAACCGGTCAGCATTTCGGTTAACCAATTGCATATAATTTGAATGGAGTTGGTTAACCGAAGGAATAACCGGTTAGCCGCTTGAAATTGATTTTAATCAGGGTTACTAACTAGATCCATTGGGTCACGTGACGGATCTACTCGAATCACGTACCCGGGTTCTAATTTACGAACACATCAGGTTTAGGATTTGAAGTGTCAGTCGTATCAATAACATTTATTGGCTTTTGTGAAATCTTTCTTATAATTTCTGGTGTGCCCTCGCATGTTCAATGTTATCTTTGAGTACCTATGTCAAAGAAGTAAAGAAGGCTTTAGCTTCAACGCAGAAATGCCTGCATACAAAGTTATGAATAAGTTGTTTCACATTATTTACTCGGCTCATGGAACTACACACGGTTTGGATGTTCGGGTAAGGTAAACGAACGCGAAGGTTAGAGATCGAGTAAGTATCCGAAAACGCCTTATGGATGCTCTGGATGGTATTACCTCATTCCATGTTCTTTGAACTTGATTGATTTTAAACTTTTTTTTCAATTTGCTCAACACTTGTGCTGCATTAGAAAAATTGTCTGTGTTAACCAAATAATGTTTCATCACCCAAGGTTCGATACGCACAACTGAGAAAGGCCCAGGAAAGGTTCATGACCGATCTGGAACACTGTGTATTCCGCCGCGAATCCATAGTAGCAGGCAATGAGGCGAAAGAAAAACGCAGTAAATTTGGAATGGAAAAAACACGATTTAATTTCAAGAGGAAAATGGATGATACGAGAAATCAGATCAAACAATTAGAAAATGTGAGTAATAGTTAGTCCATCAATAAGGTTATTAAAGACAGCGACTAATGGTCTAGATATTTTAACGCGTGAGCGTAGCGAATAGTTCGGGAAATTTTCAGTTTCAGTGAGTGGTTGGAGGAGAATGTTAATGTGGCCCTCAAGCCTTATGTGGTGTTTTTCACTTTTCTTCTTGATGACGTCCTTCACGTAGGGTATTTTCAAGTCTTCATGTAGCGTTTGATTTGAAAAAATTCTCGTACCTGCCGTGATTCTGCTTCTTCATTTTAATGACATGTAGATATTTTTTCAGGGAATGAAAATGCTGCGAGAAAGAATAAAAAAAGTTAACGATGAAAAAAAAATATTTTGGAATCAAATGAAACACATGAGGGAAGAAGCTGCAGAAGTGAAGAAAGTGACCGAAAATGTACTCAACGAATATGAAAACGTGAAAACCGACAAACAAATGCAATTTGAAATACTGATTATGAAGCAGAAGAAGCTGAATATGTATTCCGATTTGGCAAGAGGAAAGAAACCTTACTTAGTCTACAAGAACGAATGCTCTTTGACACAGGAATTATTGAAGAATGAAGACAAAAATGCTAAACTTGTAGCCATAGTGGATACTTTAGTGCCACGATTTCCAATTATCTACAATACTTTAGCAGAATTATGAACACTTTACATCTTCCTAAAGTTTATGCTGGAGATTTGAATGCATGGGCACTCGGAGTCGAAGGGGATTGTCTATCTTATTGAAATACATTATTTTTATATTTGACGATATTTTTTACATTATATTCATAATATTCGAAAACTTTCTTTTAAAAGGATTGAATGTTGTTAGCAAATTATTCCTTGGAATGAATATCCCTAATGAACCCTTAGAGGCTCACTCACTCAGAGTAAGAAGTAAACATAAAAGGTTTTCCAATAAGAGGTGTTATTTTGATATTCAAAGAAAAAGCTATGCCGTTAATGATGGAAAATAAAATCAGGCAAATGACCACCACGACCACGCTTACAGGGCCATATCCTTTTAATGAAATTTTCCATAACCAAATCGCAAAGTGGCTGCCCTATGTCCTCGATAACCTCACGAATTCCATCTTTGAGATCTTGAATCGACGCTGGGATATTGGTGTAGACCTTCTCTTTCACGTGGCCCCAAAAGAAGAAGTCGCAAGGTGGTAAATCACAAGATCTCGGTGGCCAATTGTGATCACCTTTGCGAGAGATAACACAGTCCGGAAACTTTTCCACAAAAGATCAATGATTTCGTTGCTTGTGTGGGACGTAGCGACGTCCTGTTGAAAGTAAACATTGTCCAGATCAATACTATCCAATTTCGGCCATAAAAAATCATTAATCATCTCTCGATCTCCAAAGAACGACGAGGAATGGACAAACCTGGGTTTTCTTCAACACTTTCGGCTACAGCAGCAATATTCTCGGCTGTTCTTGAGCGACGTGCACGGGATGTATTCTTCACTTTACTAACTTGTCGAACAGCTACAATTTTTCCACCAATTTCTTTATTGCGGTCCGACAAGATGCTTCACGACGACCCAAAAATGTTCGAGTTTTACGAACCGTCTCTGCCAAATTTTCACCATTTTTATAGTGAATTTTAATAATTTCAATGCGTTCTTGAAGCGTGTATCGTTCCATTTTTATTAATGGCGTAGTTTCTACTTGTCAAATGTCAAAAAATGACAGCTGCAAACCTCTTACAGTAGTTCCACTTGGAGATCACAACGCCCAAAACGCCTCATGTTTACATTCCGCTGAACGACCGCAACGCTCACGCGAGTGTTTGTGACGTCGTCAATTTCGCCCGCAAAGGCCCACGGAGACCCACGTCAGGACGGTGGTCGACGTGAGCGTTTAGGGAGAACTGTCATCCGTTCCTCTTTAGAGGTTAACAAAATCAAAACACATGCAAACCGTCAAAAACGTCCGCGGACTTGTCACAAGCTAGTGGAACGGGAACGAGCGTGAGCGTGAGCGTGGTCGTTGTGATCGCTTAGTGGAACCTACTCTTAATGGAAAACCCTTTAGAGATGCCCCTTTGCGTGAATAGTACCGCATTATGCCCGTTCGGCAATGACCTCCGCGAGCAGACGGATTTTTTAGTCACGTGACCACAGATCGTACAGATTCATCTGTAATATCTGAATAAACGAACGGTACAGAGCATCTGCCACAGAACATACTGTACTGGCCGTAAGTAACTGTTCGAACGGTTTACCGCCGTATAAGTTCTTTTGAACTGCAACATTATCGACTCCATCTTGTGTTACTTCCGACGGTTGAGCATCGCCGGCAACGATTACAGTGGTGCAGAGAAAGTCAACTTTGAAATGTAGAATAGCAACAGATCGTCTTTTCTGATGAATCTCGATTTCCTTGGGTTCACATGATGACCGAAGAAGGCTTACACGACGTCGGTGAGAAATATGAGAAGCTCAGTTTGATTTTGAGGGTCACCGGACAGTAGACGTTATGGTATGGGGTGCTATCGCACATGCAAGTAGGTCACCTAACAGCGCTGCGTTACCTTTAAGAAACAGTGAAGTCATATGTTCTCCCGTAATATTTCAGCAAGATAATGCTCAGCCTCATGTTGCCAGAGTTAGTTTAAACTTTTTTGAAGTTACCCATGTGAATCGTTTGCCATGTCGCCCAGATCCCCCGATCTTTCGCTCAAAGAGCATGTTTGGGACTCAAGCTGCTCTGAGACTACAGGCAGCTTGGGATGTATCCCTCAAGAAGAAATAGACCATCTTATAGCATCAATTTCAAGACGTGTTGGGGTCTGTGTAGATAATCGCGATGGATAAACACTTTGTCAACCCTTGGTTTTTTAGAATTTCAATCATTTATATCGTCGGTCCAATGCCAAAACCATGAATGTGAAAAATCGTGATTTGGAGTTATTGAGGATTAAAGGTTTCAATGCTCTGTGAAAATTCAGGTTTTGTTGGTTGGTTGTTGGAATAATTTAATTTCTTCGCAGATGTAGGATCTGATTCAACAGTTTATGACCGGTTTATCATTTTTTTTGTTTATTAGCCCCCACCATTTAAAATGTCAGTTGAGTACAAACTGAAGTTACGTCAAGGGCAGAACATATACACCCTCCTAAGCATGATGCTGAGAGATTCGGGGTTTTGGCATTTTCAAGAACTGTTTAAGAGGTTCTTGAAAATGTAGATAAGAAAAAATCACCAATTTTGCACATTCATGGTTTTGCCTTGGGACCGACGATATGCTATACTATCTATGTTTCACCAAAAAAAAAGCTCCATCTGGGTGTTGTGGTTTCTTTGTCAGTTAGTATACAATGCCTGCGTCCTTCCTTCTCGTGTATCCTTTTTTGTAGCTGTTTTACCCTTTGTAACAAGAGTTTTCCGGTCCTATAGAAGGAGTTGATGACCCCCTCCTGGCGAAATCGTCACCCTACTCGTTTTCTTTGGTTCCTGCGTTCCTGGAATCCCAATCCTTTGAAGTGAGGATATTGGGGATGAGTGCCTTAATGGCAGCTTGACAGTCCCTGTTTGAGCTAGATCACGCTTTCTGACACCTCTTTCCAGATTTAACTAAGAGCATTCTACCAAGGAAATGATAGGAAACATCAACTACCAAAATTTTAGTAGGTATCCATGGGAGCTCGTTGAAAATTCTTTTTCATCTTTATTTTATCTATTTTTTTAGTTTTTATGTATTCAATACATTTACAACAGAAATGGGTATAATTTATAACAATAAGAAAAATATTTACAAGGCACTTAAAATATGTTCGTTTTTAAAATACTAGTTTAACCAATCTATTGCGTTCCATCAATATTGAAATATATTCATTAATCTTTGTTATGTAGGAATTCAAAAAATCGATGCCTTTGGGACATTCACTCACTAAATTCAAAACTTGTTTTGTATCAACTTTGCCAATCGTAGCATTTACCTTGACAGATTCAACAGACATATTTTCCAAATCTGATAGATCGACTGAGAAGTCCCATCGGAAAACTAAACCAACGTTTGCGATCCAGAAGGTTGCCCTAAAAAATGAAAAATAATGAAAACAAGGAAGAAAATTAAGGAAATCTATTTTATTTTGATCAGATGAAAAAAACTACCGAATTCTTTCCTCTTTCAATACAAGTGTTCCATATCAAGAGTAAAGAGGATGTTTCAGAATATCATTGAGACTACTTTATCGGTTCGAACAACCATCAATGAACCTTTTTGATATTTTCTTATTGAATAATGTTTTTATTCGAAGTACTTATTTTTAACACTTACTTGTATCGCTAGATATTTTCAGATTGTATTTTTTCTCTAAATCCTTTAAAGTGGTGTAGCTTTTCTTGAGTTTATCCATTACCATTTGAATATAATCAAGTAGTGAGAGAATTGTATAATTCTGACCAATCGAGTTCTTTATATGTGATCGGGACAACTGTTTAAGCATTTCCTTCTGCATAAGAAACCCAATTGGTGTAGCCTTGGCTGAAAGAAAAACTAAAGAATCAAGTTTTTTCAATTTAATTCGAAAACGTGTATGCTACCGTAACAATTCTATTGATTCAATGACTCTCAATTCACTGCAAAGCTGAAATATCAATCGATTTAAATCAATCAATAACTTCGGGGCTAATCTCGTCCTCGGCCAAAGTAAATACAAGGAGGGGATATCAAACAGAGCATCCATATACCGATTTGGAAATTCACATCGAAAACATACGATATATAAGGCATCAGACAGAGAATTATACCCTCCAGTTGTACAGATGAATAGGCGAGATAATCAAGTGCGATAACTGAAAATTCAACTGTCTTACTGCAATAATCTAGTCTTGTCTCTCTCTTATCGCAGTATGCTAGGGAACCCGCACTACACGTATAGAATTTTTATTTGTCAGGCTGCCCGTAATACTCGATTCAAGTATTTACCGTTGCCTACCATACTAAAGAATTACGCTCCTCTAAACCATAAGTGAGAGACAAGACTAGAATAATGAAGTAAGACAACTGAATTCAGTGTGTTACAGCAAGTGATTGTCTCGACTATTCATCTGTGCAACTGGAGGGAAGTATGTTTCAGATGTGAATTTCCAAACCTGTATAGCTATTTCGCCCTATAGGGGACTCATCAGTATGGAGAATAGCTCTGAATGATACGAGACATTCTAAATTCTATACTAAGATCTGGGACACCCTTTTGGGTATTATTTGGCTAATACCGAAACAGAGCGCTGTCTCTGAAGACCCTTAAGGGTCAAGTACACGGGGCGACTTTACAAGCTAAGAAGCGGCTTTTGAGCTTCTGAGCTTGTGAGTAGCCCCGTGTACTCGACGCAGTCGCTCCGTTAGCTGCTTGCAAATTCGCTCTGGAAAAAGTTGAACTGCCGGCGACTTTACACGCCACAAGCCGACTTTTGTGCGAATTAGCTTGTAAATTCTCCCCGTGTACTTGAGCTTATTCTTGTTCTGCGCCTATACGTTCCTATTACGGCTGTTATTACGCTATTGAGCGACTGAGCGAGTGAGAACTCCCTGTGTACTCGGCTAGAAGCCAATTCGCCAATTCGCCGGCTTTTATGAGCCGGCTTCTTAGCTTGTAAAGTAGCCCTGTGTACTTGATCCTTTATGAACAACCTCCGTCCATAGCATGAACCTTGAACGAAGTAGCGAGATCTCAGAGTAAAACGGAAACATAGAGATGTCCCTACATGTAAATAGTACAGCATTGTAATCAAGCTATAGAGTGAGATGGAGAGCATTTCACTTATGCACTATGGTGAAGTCATATATATATACAGGGTGTTCTGATTGTTTCCGACAAACTGAAATGGGTGATAGATCACACCATTTTAAGCAAAAAAGTTTCTATGAACATGGGTTCAGAAATGCTTCGTTTCCGAGATACAGGGTGTTAAAGTTGAAAAAATAATTCGCGTTTTCTTTGATATGTTTTGACTGCTTCGAAATCCTTTCATGATATTTCGTATACAGGGGTTTTTGGGATTATAAATTCAAATCTGTGGTATATATCTTATAAGTATATGGGTGAAGTAACAATAGGTTATATTTCCATTTCTACAATTTCTGGATATAATACAACAATTTCGTGTTTTTGACCATAGCTATAATTACCGGAATACTGTTAAGCAACAATAAGTTGCCACCAAATCAGCAAAATAATTCAGTTTATTAATTGATAACTGTATTTTGCGGGATAGGGACAAACTTTCAAATGATCTCAAAGTATATTTAGCTACAGTTATCAATTAATTAATTGTGGTGGACACTAATATTTGCAGTTTAAATTCAGTTTATGAACGTCAAATTGAAACGAAATTGTAAACACGACTCTTCGAACAACTAAATAGTAATAGAACGTCCAGAACGATGTTGCTAAACTGACAGAATTGTCTATAGTAGACTCTAGCTGTTAGTACCATAGTAGGGGAGCCGTAGACCAATCATCCCAATAAGAAATAAACATGCGGCACAAGTTCGCAACGCCGAATGTTGTTCGTGTTCATAAACCGATTCTACTTGGCTGCGTCAACAAGTGCGTGATGGCATCTCTAGGTTTACTTCTTATTCTGAGAGCGAGATGTTTATCTCTTGTCGTATCAAACTGAGACGTACTCTGAAGTTCTCGGATTCGCACCTTCAGTCGACGACGTGGATACGCTTGGGTTATCGTGAATCAGGATATAAATAAACAAATGAGATTAACACACCATGAAATATTCGAATAATGTTTGACCTGGCGTGAAATCAGAAGAAGCTTCTGCAGTGATGGCTCGTCAGATAAACATCAGTTTACCGATTTTCGAATTTTATTTAATTAGTTAAGTTAATCGGCTAAATAAACAATACTGATAAGTGGAGCTCAGAAACCGGCCATGACTCATGCCAATTTTAATTTCTTAATTCATACTTTTTTCATACCTGTTAGAAGTGAGTTGGTTTCCAAGCGAGTGACAATATGGTCATGTGATGAATACTCCAGAATAACTTCCAATTGTTGATAAAAAGTTGTGAACTTTGCTGTACCATCTTCCACAAATACCATTTTCCAGCTATCGTCACATCTAACAAACATATAAGAAAAAAAATTAACGAAGTACTGACGTGAAGTGAGTATCTTCAGAGCGCTTGTTCATATTGGGTAAACAATAGATCCAATTTGAATATCCTGAGGGCTATTGGTTTCATTCTATTCATTCATAAATTCGACGTCCCCCTTCAAATCTTGAAGCAACCCTGAAAATTTCAAGTTTTAAAGACGTTTCTTTAGGGATTTACCGTGGTGATGGTCGGTCGGTTTCCCAATACGTATAAAAGCTCTTGATTCCACATCGTATAATTAAACAAACGAAAATTATGTTTTGAGGATTCAAAACGAGATTTTTTAAAAAGACAATTTAATTCAAATATAAACGATACGATACAAATGGGTTTTATGTCAAGACTAACTCTATACAATACAAATGACCTGTATATATCTATTCGTGTGATGCACCGTAGTCATCTCCTGGAAGTGACGCGTCAGCAGTTCCTATGTGAAGATGCGAAGGTGCAGCGGTAGACAATTCCGGATAGAATTGTAACTCACGCAACAAATTAAACTCCAAAAAATTTCATTCTATGGCGAGATTCGTACCCGTGATTCAGAGTATGGAAAGCAAACTTGCTACCATACACAGAAGGGTGTAACGATTAATGTTATTACGCGTAAATTATGACAGGTCCACACGGGTGTCACGTGTAATGTAATATTACGCGTAATTTATTACGCGTCGTGTGGACGGCTAACGAATTCAGGGCAAATCTTTAACCCGAATCCTTCTTCGTCAGCTGTTACACTCAGTTTCAGTTGCTACCAGTGGTGGCTGCTCAGAGGAAGCAGAGGAGGCCGAGCCTCTTCAAATTTCACTGCATTTTATTCAATTTTAAAATCAAGTTCAAATTAAAAAAATCACATTTCTATATCTGTATTATTTCCATCATTCTTCCTAAGTCTCAAGGTTATAAACATATGTTTATTACTCAGCGATTTGAAACATTCATACATTCTCCGCAACACACAATAAAGCGTAACGGATAGCAGGCAAACTGCTTAGCGAAGGAGGCTCGCCTCCACGAGTCGAGATTCGTTAGAATGTAACATTTCGAACTCTTCGAATGAACGGTGCGGAAACCACTCAAAATTCAAGCTGTAGATCACGTGTCGGAGGCCCAGATCCGCGGCATTATTTTCGCTTCTAGGCGAACGGGCTTAGCCGAAACTGAACGTCCGATCGGCCCGAATCAACCCCGGCGATCGTGAAAGGAGATCGGCTGTTGTGACATTTTTCGGAAAAGTTTGTAGGCAAGAAAGATGGAAACGGAAACAAGAAGTGAGAATTATAATGCAAGTAGTGAACTTAAAGAAACGCAAGATCCTGTATTTTATCCTGTTATTTTGAATTATAAATTCAGTAAAAAGTCTTACGATGTTAACATTTTCATAACTCAAGTAATTAAGACACCTCGACGTTGCTCGTAGTACCGTCCATTCGCCTTACATTACGCGTTACATCATACCCGTGTGGGCCCGGCATAAGGCTTCCTATTAGTGATGTTATTCCCCTTCTTATACATTCTGATGTCATTAGCGTTGATACAAACAGGAGACTGAACTATACTCCGTTCACGAAAGGTTGAGCACATAGTAGGCGTTTCTGAAGTTGGCAGTATTTGCTGTCATAACGTAAAATAAATTCAATGTTGCCGAATGTACCCGGCCTCGTCCGACGAGCTTGCGAGTTATCAGACAACTCTATGCAATATTGACAACATTGCGTATCAATCTGACAAGAAAATAAACATCATAACCTAAAATTTTAATATACACAGTGGAATATGCCAAATTTCCATGGCCAACCGACGGCTCAACCTTTCGTGAACGGACTATACATAAATCAATAAAATGAAATCTATATGTAATCATCAGGATGTCCAAATTCGGATTATCATTCTTCTGATATGAATAAATGTGACACTGCTTCTGAGTCGTATAAAGGTCGATCTACACATTTCAGTGACGTGATGTACCGTAGAGTGACAATCAGTGAAAAATATATCAGAACAAAGAGAAAAGACAGCGGCGTATTCAAACATGTCCGATGCATGACAAATGTCATATGGGATGTACCATGTGTCATCTTTTTTTCTTCTTCCTCGTCCAAAAATAAGAATTTACCATATCCAAACTGAAAACGCGCTTAGAGCGGACCCAGCAATGACGGGAAAACACTGGCACGGTACGTTGCTGTGTACATGGTAAAAAATTCAAAACAGATTACACTGAAGGGAGCGCAGCACTGACAGCAACGTTGCCGTCACGTCACCGAAATGATGAACCTTTAAGGTCGATCCACACATCAAAAGCACAGGGGAGATGTAGTGCTAAACCATAGAAATCTGACCAGACTGTACATTTATGGGACTATAGATAATTAAACTTACATTTTCGACTTCTCCTCGATTTGTTGGAGTATTCCCCCTTTGTCATCCAACAAACCTCCAAATTCATCAACACTGTTAGCGACCTCCTTTTCGGATTCTTCTTCGTCTCCTTCAGGTTTGATCGGATTGTTTTTGCAAAATTCAATAGCCTCCTGAAGACGTTTCTCGCGTAATTCGATGTTCTTCATTATGCTACGATTGTAATTTGCCGATTGCTCCTTCAGTCTCTTGAAACGCATATCAAGCTCATCCATGTCGCGTTTCCACTGTTTCTGGTGATCGTCCAGTCCAGGTAATTTTAGTTCTTTCCATCGTTTGATCAAATTTTGATGCCTTCTCTCTCTGAAATCTATATCAGAAACATTCGTTTCCGTCGCGTTTTTACCATCTTTCATTGTACTGACATCTGAAAAAAAGTTGGTTACAATTTGTCACATACAGGAATAGAAGATGTTATGGAATATAATCAATGAAATTAGCTGTTCTAACAAGAATAAACAATGAATAGGAACAAGATTTGTAAGAACTACACAACTCAAAACACTGAAAACTGAAGACTCCGTTACTATTTGGACACATAAAAAACTGATTGCCTGTTTGTTGTACTAACTGAGAAGGTTTTATATTTCTATCGCCAGAGGGCGCATCGCTCAGCAGAAGTTCCCAATGTTTCCAGTAGTTTTTGAAAAAACCTAATTTGTATTTTTTTGTCTTCAACGCTCTCTATCTTGAATACGTATGGCATTACGAAAAATTTTAACTAAACAAACCCCAATTAGTTTTTAGTTTTCTATCTTGTCTAGAAACGGGATCTCCTTTTCTGAAACATCCTATATATAAACTATCCTTAGTCCGACTCTGAACGAGTAGGACCTATTCCACTTAATCGACGTAAAAAACGCGACGGATTTCATTTCGCGCATGCATTTTGGCACTTCATGTAACTCTGAAATACTCACATCGGAGTAAGAAGTAAAAATAGAGATGCCCCTACAAGTGAATAGTACCGCATTGTAATCTACCAAGCCCTAGAGTGAGATGGAAAGTATTTTACTGCCGAATGGGAGTAAAGTAAAAAAATGTTAGATTTTGATTTCCACAATTTCGGAATATAATGCAACATATAGTCCGTTCACGAAAGGTTGAGCCGTCGGTTGGCCATGACAATTTGGCATATTCCACTGTGTATATTAAAATTTTAGGTTATGTTGTTATTTTCTTGTCAGATTTATAGCTATGTTGTCAATATTGCATAGAGTTCTCTGATAACTAGCAAGCTCGTCGGACGAGGCCGGGTACATTCGGCAACGTTGACTTTATTTTACGTTATGACAGCAAATACTGCCACTTCAGATAAATAAACAAACGCCTATGCGCTCAAACTTTCGTGAACGGACTATATTCATAATTTTGCCATGGCTTTAATTACCAGAATAACCTTAAGCAACAACAAACTACTTTATCAGTAAAATAATTCAGTTTATGAATGTCGAATCGAAATGAAAATGTGAACACGACGCATCGAGTAACTAAACACTAATAGACGATGTTTCCAAACCGACAGAATTGTCTGTAACTGTAATTTTGCCGTAGCTAAAAGGTTTGTTCCAACTCAAGAATTGACCGTACAATGATCGTCAGGATTCTGCGCAATAGATAAAAATGTGTTCCAACTGAAAATGTATCGTTTGAGATCGGTTTCGTTTTGTTCCATCCTGCTTCGGGACCGTGAGTGGAACGGTTTTGTGATCGTCATTTCGATCCCTGGTCTGGAGCAAGTACTGTTTGGACGGTTCTTGTACGGTCAAAGTTTAGACATGCGCATAAGATCGATTACTAACAGTTTCGTGACCGTCAAATTACCGTACAAAAGTCAGCTGTTGGAACAAACCTATAATTACCGGAATAGCCTTATGCTGGATTCACAATGGACGTAACCATAAAACTCCCGCAACGTAAACGAAAAACGCAAAGTTGAACCAATGCAAATCATATGGAACTGTTCACAATAGGCTCTGTAATTTTTACGTTTACGTTGAGCTTATGGTAGTCCGTAATTCTAACGTTGATTTTAGAAATTTATTCACATTCTGTGAATTGTAAGCCCAATACGTCAAAATGACGTAAAAAGACAAGACAATAATAATAATAGTTTGGGGCCAGCGACATGTTTGGGCATTTATATTGTATTTCAGTTGGGTGAGTATAATTTGAAACGCAAAGTAACAATTTGTTTAAGGTATGAAATCTTTTTAGTCTATAATTTGCTACTGCGCCCAAAGTCCATTCTGAACACCATTACGTTTACGGACAAAGTACGTTTACGTGTTCGTTATGGTTACGTCCATTGTGAATCAGCACTTAAGCAATAATAAATTGCCACCAAATCAGTAGAATAATTCAGTTTATGAACGTTAATCGGAATGAAAATGTGAACACAACGCCTCAAGAAACTAAAGACTAACAGGCGATGTTGCCAAACTGACAGAACTGTCTGTAACAGACGCTAGTATCAGAGTGGGGGAGACCAATACGTATTAAAGATACGGCACAAAACACAAATTCACAACGCCGAATGTAGTTCGCGTGGCTGCGTCAACAAATGCGTAAAGGCATCTCTAGGTTTACTTTTTACTCTGAGATTTTGGCACTTTATTTAACTCTTAATATACTCACCATTATCAACTTCCTCGGAATCCATTTTTTCTTCCTGACGTTCTACATTAGCACTCGAGTCTGATTCCTGAGCAGAGAGGTTGGCCACCAATTCTACACTTTCATCAGCCAATATCTGGAACCATTTTTGTTTATTAGTAATTAAATCTCTCGAACTAAAAACATTTTGAGACAATTCAAGTTCGTATGATGAAAGGATTTTGAATGAAATGCTTATTGCTGCATTCTATACA
Organism: Propylea japonica; assembly: GCA_013421045.1. Taxonomy (NCBI): domain Eukaryota; kingdom Metazoa; phylum Arthropoda; class Insecta; order Coleoptera; family Coccinellidae; genus Propylea; species Propylea japonica. Next base: position 80,756,209 of record CM024242.1, on the reverse strand, counting down.
CCCTGAAAATTTCAAGTTCTAGATCCTTTCGTTCGAAAGTTATTGTGCTTACGATCGGCCCGACGGATTTGTTTTTGAGTTACTCCAACCGAGTCGTTTTGAGACAACTTTAGGCACAAAATGACGTTCGCGAAAGATAAAAATAAATTGAAGGACCTTGCATTGAATATAATAGGTTTGTTCCAACAGCTGACTTTTGTACGATAATTTGACGGTCACGAAACTGTTAGTAATCGATCTTATGCGCACGTCTAAACTTTGACCGTACAAGAACCGTCCAAACAGTACTTGCTCCAGACCAGGGATCGAAATGACGATCACAAAACCGATCCACTCACGGTCCCGAAGCAGGATGGAACAAAAACGAAACCGTTCTCAAACGATACATTTTCAGTTGGAACACATTTTTATCTATTGCGCAGAATCCTGACGATCATTGTACGGTCAATTCTTGAGTTGGAACAAACCTAATCACTATAATATCGAGTCCATATCTTTTTTGAAGAATATTCATATTTCCATAGAAAGATTTCCGATTCGATTAAAATTTATTTTGTTAATGAAGATTGATATGCTGAATGTTCATGCAGAGTTTCAAAAGGATCGCATCATCAGATCTATAAGATTTATTTTTTGATTTCTTACATATTTCATTTTTTGAATAATGTCCAGAATATTTTTCCGATGGGGCTGAGATTTTGCATTTGGATATTTAGTATTAATTTCAGGTCCTATACAAAATTTTGAGATAATACCTCTTTTGCTCCATCAATGAACGAGCGCTCAAAGGCACCTGATCAGGGCTTTCTCAAATTTTTTCAAATTCAGATCACTCACTTCTTTCATTAACGAGCCGCCACTGTCATCATAAATATTCATCCCGTCCAAATTCGAAAAAGACCAGAATAAAAATCGACAAAATTACAAATTTTTCTTAGGTTCTTTCTGATCACTGAACACGTGAAAGAAATATACACCTACACAACTCCTTTTTAGGTTCATGCTCGAATTTTCACGCAATGTTACCAAATTTTAAATTAAGTATATGAAACACATATTCCTACTTTCAGTACTTTCAGAATATCACACTAATTCCTTATAAACAATATTCGGTCAAGTAATTCATTCATTCCAAAATAATGAAATCATCATAGCCTTCAAACGCTTCTTACAGCATCATTGGTGGGCGTAATAAAACCAGAGGCAGCGCTTAGAATGGGCAACTTGAGATTAAAAATTTAATAGATATCATTTCTTGTGCTCTTGAGCTTTTTAGGGTAGCTCCGGTTCCCAAATGCCGCGGTTAACGTTAACCAGCCAAATCGTACAGGGTGTTTCATGAAATACACTGCGCAAAAAAATTTACGCACATTATGGAAATCTCAAATTTATTCCATTCAATGGCAGAAAGGTTTGGAGTTTCCCATACAAGTGTGTCCAGAATGTTGCAGCGATTCAGAGAGACAGATATGAATGTCCGAACACCAGGACAGGTAGACCACGGGTAACAACTGCCATTCAAGAACGTTACTTGAGAGTTTCTTCGTTGAGACAACGGTTTGCAACCGCTCGCCTCCTTTAAAATCAGCTTGAGCAAACTCATGGGGTTTAAATTAGCACTCAGACAATAAGAGATCGCCTCAGAGAATATGATTTAAGGCCTCGTGTAGCGGCAAGAGGCCCAGCTCTTACCCCAGGCCATCGAAGGGCGCGTTTGGATTTTGCGAGGGAGCATATCCATTGGGAAAGAGGCTGATTGGGAAAGAGTTCTCTTCACAGATAAGTCTAGATTCTGCCTCTACCATTGTGATCGACGTTCCCTTGTATACAGACGTCCACATGAAAGATATGCTCAGTGCAATTTCCTGAATACTACTGGTTTCGGGGAAGGATCGATTATTATAGTATGGGGTGGAATATCTTTGACTGCTCGCACAGACCTAGTGGTCGTTGATAATGGAGCTATGAATGCTGATAGGTATATGAGGAACATTCTTGAAGAGCATGTAGTGCCATTTGCTCCATACATTGGTGAAAATTTTATTTTAAGGACTATAATGCCAGACCCCATCGTGCGCGCATCGTTAAGGAGTACCTTGAAGAGGTTGAAGTCTCTTGAATGGAATGGCCAGCAAGAAGTCCAGATCTCAATCCGATTGAGCAGGTTTGGGACAACCTCAATAGAAGGCTGAGAAGTGCAGAAAATCATCCAGCTACTCTCAATGACTTAGGAACCCAACTCAGAGAAATCTGGGAAGGATTAGATCAGAACATTTTAAGATCACTCATTTTGAGTATGAACTGTCGTTGCCGAGCTGTAATTAACGCAAGGGGTGGAAATACCAAGTGTTAAATCACTTATCAGCATTCCAGTATTTAGAAAATTTTTATTTTTATTCTTTCACATAAGATTCGGTGAAATCCTGAATTTTTCTTCCATTAAATGTGTCTTGTTTGGTTCAAAACCTTCCCAAGAGAACGAAAAAATAAGTTATAAAGTCAATGTAGAGTTAACTTTCATTAATTTTTTCAGAATGTGCGTTGATTTTTTTGCGCAGTGTGCAGTGTATAATATAGGATTCGACTCCCTGATGACGAATCCGTGGACAAATTGAATTCTGTCCGTGGGGCCGTCCGTCCAGCCATTCAAAATTTTTGTTCCCCAATATCTCAAACAAAACGAAACCAATCGAAAAAAATTTAGCGGCTACATGCAGGATGCTCATAATAAGCCACAAGCGAAATTTTATGGCAATAACGTTGAAAGAACCATAGGAATTCAAGTGGAGTATTGAAAAAAAGAATTTTCATATTTCCATTACAAGATTGTATCTGTTTCGAGTGATATTTATTTTGTGAATGAAGATTTATAAATATAGGTACTAAATGTTCATGCAGAATTTCAAAAGGATCGCATCATTAAAACCATGGAAATTCAATTGGAATATTGAAAAGAAGAATCTTTAAATTTCCATAATAAGATATCCGATTTGAGGGAAATTCAATTAGTGAATGAAGATTGATATACTGAATGTTACAGATTGCAAAGGTAGTGTTGTTCAATTCTGCAATATGAAATGCAAAGGTTCCAAATTAGTTCAACGATTCAAATAAAAATTTTGGTTCTTAGCAGAGAGCAATTAATAAGCGAAACATAAACTTACATAATTATCAGAAAAATCATCACCACATCTAGTGAATGAATCAATATTCTCCTCAAACCGTTTCTCTACATCAGAGTTACATTTGTTCTCTTCGATAATTGAATTCACTGGAACTTCCTTTCTACTCCAAGATTTTCAATATCAGAAATGTCCACTCTATTTGTAATGTTCTCCAATGTTGCGTTTTCCTCTTCCACATCCTGTTTCGAAATGCAATCACTTGCATTCTTTTTCACAAGGTATGTTTCTATCCATTAGAGGTCTTGATGTGTTGTCTAGAGAATTATCGATACAGATCATACTTCGTGTACAATTCAACCTTGCAGCATCGCTTAGAAGTTGTTGGGTATCATCTATGTTACTAAAATTCGAAACTGATATATTATTACTGCTTTTATACGATAGATCTTTCATATTTAGTAACGACTGTTGACTCAGCGATATATCATCTGATGATGGTAGTAATGTTGATGTTTTTTCTGGCAGTGATGGCATTTTTGGTGTCGTATCATCTAGTGAATGTAACAAAGGAAAATCAGTTGTTGCTCTATTTTCACAAAACTTCGCATTTTGTAATTTTGATGTATCTGATATGGCATCTTTTTCAACTAACGGATTGCAATTCTGTTGTTGTGTGATATCCGATTTAGCTTGTTTCGAAGTATTTTCAGGCAAATACAATGAATGAGCTGTTGGCAAATCAACAGTTGGCCTATTTTCTAGGAACATGGGAGTATTCGAAATTTGCACTTGTAAGGCATCGAATATAGCCTTTTTTGAAGGATTTTCTGGCAAACATAATGGGTGTACTGTGGGCAAAGTCTCGTCTGGCAAATGCAGAGAAGGCAAATCAACTGTTGGCCCCTTATCAATAAACATGGAGGATTCAGAATGTTGCTTGGAGGTATCTAAACCAGGTCCTTTGGAAAAGTTGATTGTTTGGCAACGTCTCATCTGGAAAATGTAGAGAAGGCAAATCCACAGCTGCTCCTTTTTCAATGAACATGGAAGCATTAGACTGTTGTAATTGTGATACATCTACAATTCTTCTCGAATCATTTTGTGGTATATGCAAGGAGTGCAATGTTGGTAATGATTCATCAGGCAATGCAAAGAGGGCAAGTCAACTGTTGGCCCTTTTTCAATAAACATGGAGGATTGTGAAAGTTGCTTGGAGGTATCTAAACCAGGTCCTTTAAAAAAGTTTTCTTTCATCTGCGATGAGTTGACTGTTGGCAACGTCTCATCTGGAAAATGTAGAGAAGGCAAATCAACAGTTGGCCCTTTTTCAATGAATATGGAAGCATTAGACTGTTGTAATCGTGATATATCAACAATTCTTCTCGATCATTTTGTGGTATATGCAAGGAGTGCAATGTTGGTAGAGATTCATCTGGCAAATGTAAAGAAGATATATCCGTTGTTGGTCTCCTAATAAACATAGAATTATTCGAAGTTTGTTGTAGTGACATATCTGATGAGAAGATTTTTGAAGAATTTTTTGACATAAGAAAAGTTGGTAAAGTTTCATCTAACATCGAGGTACTTGAACTCTGCTGTTGTGACATTTTTGAAGCAGATCTTTTAGTGACATTTTCATATGAGTTCAGAGGGTATTTTTGTTGACAGAGACTCTTCAGGTGAATGTAAAGATGTCAAATCAACACTTGCTTCCTTGCTGCTACACTTAGAATTTTTTGGAACTTGTTGTGATATATCCGATATGGTCCTTTGGAAATATTGTCAGAAAAATTCAAGTATGTTGTTCGCAAAGTTTCATCCGATAAAGGTAATGTAGGCATTTCAGCAGTGGTCCCAGATTCAATACACTTAGATTCCTTGGAATGCTGCAGTTGTGAGGTGGATGAATCTAGAAATTCAAATTCATGTTTCCACAAATACTACTTCATCTGAACACTCTTGAAAAGTGAACTTACTTGGTATTATATCTGGATTTGTGCATGTAAATTCCATAGCTGTAGAATTGTTTGCAACATTTGTTTTATTAGAATAATCTGAAAAAAATATTTCTAGAATATTAAGGAGAAAGACATAAAGTGAATAAAATAAAACTAACAAATGAAAATTCTTGCGTTTAAGAGTAACGCGGCATAATATAAATAATGAAAGCCGAGAATAATATCAATTGATTTAAAATCAACCAATACTAAACCCACACTTCGGACTAATCCCGCCACGCACAAAGAACATGCATAGTGGTAATATCAAACAGAGCATCCATAGATAGCTATTTCGCCCTATTTGGGGCTCATCAGTATGGAGGAGCTCCGTCTGAAAGGCATTCTAGGTTCCCTTATTTGAAGCAATGTCGCCTAGCTCTGAGAATAACAGAACCAAAACGCCATCTCTTAGGATCCTTACGAACACCTACCTCCTATGCATGAACTCTGAACGAAGTGCGAGATGTTTATCCGTTTTTCATACAAACTGATGGTAGTACAACTATGTCGATGAAGTGAAAACGTTCTTTTTTTCGTCGTAAACCAGACGTGGTGATAATAGTAACAAATGAAAATTCTTGCGTTGAAGAGTAACGCGGGCATAATATAAACAATGAAAGCGGAGAATAATATCAATTGATTTAAAATCAACCAATACTAAACCCACTTCTTCTTTCTTCTTCTCTGTGCGGTGCCTTACCGGCCGAACTGAGGCCTAGTGGCCCAATGTTCACCCGCATCGTTTTATAGAGACTCAGCTCCTCAGACACGAAGACAGAAATGTCGCGAGCCTGCCAGGAGTGGTCCCTCTCACCATAGGAATAGAAGGTGTTGGATTTCCTAGGTGTGTTGACCTTAATTCAGTAAGGTTTCCACAGTTGAACAGAATATGCTCAACCGTTTCATCAGTACTCCTGCACCACCGGCATAGGGAGCAGCTCGTCAATCCCATTCTCTTCAAATGCTTGTTAAACAGGTGACCAGTCAATGCACCAGTCACCAGACCGAGTTGTTTCCTCTCCAGCAACAGAAGCCTATTGACCTCAGATCGCGAGGACGGTCTCTCAATGAGAATCCTCGACCACCTTAGGCCCACCCCTGCGCTCCATTCCGAGGAAAATTCCCTGTTCAGCCAGTTCCTGAAGAAACTTCTGACAGATGTGCGACAGATTGGCAGCGAAGGCTCCGGACCAACAAATGATAATCCGGCTCCCCGCCTAGCCAGTTCATCTGCCTTGACGTTACCAGGTATATCCGCATGAGCCGGACACCAGATTACTTTCAAAAAGTTATCAGAGCCCAGCCCACGCAGAGCTTTCCTGCATTCTTCTACCAAAAGGTAATCAACTCTGACATCGGATAGAGATTTCAGAGTTCCCTGGCTGTCGCAACATATATAAATGTGCTGGCCAGAGTATCCCCTGCGAATACTAAACCCACACTTCGGAACTAATCCCGCCAACGCACAAAGAAGGTAGGAGGTAGGTGTTCGTAAGGATCCCAAGAGATGGCGTTTTGGTTCTGTTATTCTCAGAGCTAGGCGACATTTCTTCAAATAAGGTGACCTAGAATGCCTTTCAGACGGAGTTCCTCCATACTGAAGAGCCCCAAATAGGGCGAAATAGCTATCTATGGATGCTCTGTTTGATATTACCACTATGCATGTTCTTTGTTCGTTGACGAGATTAGTTCCGAAGTGTGGGTTTAATATTGGTTGATTTTAAATCGATTAATATTATTCTCCGCTTTCATTGTTTATGTTGAAATAATACTGTTAAAAAATAAGCTAATAGGAGTATCGTGGCAAATCCCGAAATTTAATAATATGAATTGAGTTGAGAATAATGCCTAGAGCACGTTTCTAGAAACTTTCTTTGGGTTTTCACTCCCAGTCTCTGAAACAGAAACAATCAAAAAAGATGAAATGCTCCTGCGTAAATCCTTGCACTAATTTGTCAGGAGCAAATCGTTTGTGAAAAAATTGCCTAACAGTAAAACAAACAAAAAATTTCTAGAAATGCAGACTTCTCCCAGATTATATTTCATTCGATACCTACAGCACGTGTACACTGGACAGTAAGCGGTAGGTCATCTTTAGTCTTTATTCCTGTTTCCATGACAGCACCGCACTACCTTTAAGAAATAGTGGAGCCATATCTTCTCCCTTACCTTGACCGGCTCGAGAATCCAATATTTCAGCAAGATAATGCTCAACCTCATGTTGCCAGAGTTAGTTTAAATTACTATGTTTTACCAAAAAAATTAAAAAGCTCCTTTGGGGAGTTTGCAGTTTCTTTGTTAGTTAGTATATTTATATTTTCATCTAATTCCTTAGCTTTAAAAGATATACTCACGTGGGTTGAGAATTTGATTCATGCACGTAAATTCCATAGTTGTGGAAATATTTGCTGCATTGGATTGGCTGGAAGGATCTGAAAAATATGGAATATACACTAAATCAACAAAAATTTATGAAAAGTTTTTGCGAGCGAAAGTTTTTAAATATAACTAACTTGCTGAAAGAAGTTATTAGCACACACAGATAAATTCTATTGAATCTGAATAATTTGCTATGATTGGAGTTGTTGATGAAGAAAGTGATCCTGCAAGAATTTATACTCACTTGCTGTCAAAATTGGATTTCGACAAGTGAATTCCATAGTGTCTGAATTATTAGATGTAACTGAAGGCTTCCTTGTACCTAAAAATGAAGCATTATTATTATTATTATTAGCAAAATAATTAGAGTCAAGGCACAAGGCCATTGAATGTCTCTGGTAAAAATATATAATGAAAAAAACTTTTATTTCAAGTGGCTAAAAACTATACGAACCCTGCTCAATAATAGGATTCACGCAGGTAAATTCCATAGTTGTTGAAATGTTTGCATCATTTCTTTGTTTGGAAGGAACTGAAAAGGATTGAATATATATAATTTCAGCACAAGAGAAATTGAAAATGAAGAGAAATATAATTTACTTATTGCTATGAAATGGAAAATGAAAAAAATTGTTTAAAAATTAATTGAAATTTCAACTAACTTGCTGATGTTGAATTTCTACAAGTAAATTCCATCGAATCTGAATTATGTGCTAAATTTGCGGTTTTCTATTAGGACCTGGAAATGGAACACTCATCAGCTACTAACATACAAAATAAAAAAGCTATTTAGTAGCTGAAAACTATACTAACATGGATTAAGAACTGGATTCATGCAAGTAAATTCCATAGTGGCAGAAATATCTGCAGCATTTGATTGGCTGGAAGGATCTGGAAAGAACTCATTTTAATTTGGGCACAATGAAAATTATGTTGAAATGAAATATCAAATAACTGGCTATCAAAATTAAAGAATCGAGTTATTCCAAGAAATGAAATTTCAACTAACTTGTAATCAAAGTTGGATTTCCACAGGTAATTTCCATTAAATCTGACTTATTTGAGGGAATTGGAGGTTTTGTAGGACCTAAAAATGAAACATTAATCAATTACAAACATAAATATAAAAAAAAAGTATGTGTTGGGAATAATCGAGTACTTTCAATAACCGAGTACTCGATGATCGAGCGGTCCAAATAACCGAGTGATAATCGAGCGATTTTTCGCCTGATCCCCATCCTCGGTTATATTCGTAATCGCCCGAGTTGCAAGCGATCATGCTAACCGCTTGTCGCTCATTCAGCGCTGTACGGCCTCTACGTTCGTTGCGTTGTGACTTTGTTTATACCTACTGCCCTCGAAATTGAAGCTCGCGTGTGTCGTATTGTATGATTATCATGGGATCAAACAGAAGTCCGCTGTATGGAATTATTTCCATAAAAATAACGATAAGAAATTTGCGACCTGCAATATTATTTGTAGAAAGGTTTTGGCTTATTATGGCAGTACTTCCAATTTAAAGCAGAATTTAAACCGGTTTCATCCGACATTAAACTTACAGAACAACAAACAATACCATGTGAAACTGTTTCTTCAGGTAGCAATGAAAATGCACAAAATTTAGCTTATCTTGGAACTTCCGGAAATGCTATACCGTTCAAAAAACCAGCCAAACAATTGAAACTTTCCTTGTCTACTTCTGGAAATGTTCTTTCAGATACAAAAATTGCGAAAATTGATGCAAGTTTGGTGAAAATGATAATAAGAACTATCAAATGAGAATTCACTCAAAGATCGCGATTATCTATGGTTAATGCCGGGCGAAAACACCGAATATAGGGCTTGTACTCAACCATTCAAATAACCGACACAGCCCGATTATTAAGATATCACCCGTCGCTCGAGAAATCGAATTGAAGAACACATGACTCATTTCGATTATCGAGCGACGAGCGGTTTTTTTGATAATCGAGCAGTGTCGATTATTTGAATAATCGAGTACTCGAGTGATTTTCTACTCGAGTGATCCCAACACTAAAAAAAAAGCTCTTTTGTAGCTGAAAATTATACTAACATGGATTAAGAACTGGATTCATGCATGTAAATTCCATAGTGGCAGAAATATTTGCTGCATTGGTTTGGTTGGAAGGATCTGAAAAGAAATTATTTTAATTTAGGTTGGAATGAAATATTAAATAACTGGCTATCAAAATAAAAAAATTGAATTATTTCAAGAATTGAAATTTGAACTAACTTGCTATTAAAGTTGGATTTCCACTGGTAATTTCCATTAAATCGGACTTATTTGCTGAAATTGGAGTTTTGTAGGACCTAAAAATGAAACATTCCTCAATTACAAAATTACAATATAAAAAGGCACTTTAGTAGCTGAAAACTATACTAACATGGATTAAGAACTGGATTCATGCATGTAAATTCCATAGTGGCAGAAATATTTCCAGCATTCGTTTGGTTGGAAGGATCTGAAAGAAAATTATTTCAATTATGGCACAATGATAATTATGTTAGAATGCAATGAAAAATAACTGTCTATAAAAATTTAATTTCGAGAATTGAAATTTGAACTTACTTGCTATCAAAGTTGGATTTCCACAGGTATTTTCCATTAAATCTGACTTATTCGCTGAAATTAGTGGTTTTGTAGGACCTAAAAATGAAACATTCATCAATTACAAACATCTATACTAATATTATAAAGAGGAAAGATTTGTATGTTTGTGGGTTTATGTGTTTGATACGAGTTAACTCATAAGCTAGGTACTAGACCGATTTCAAGAATTCTTTCACCCTTGGAATGCTACACTATCCCTGAGTAATATAGGCTATACTTTTCACCCGAGAAAATTAAGGAAACCTACTATAACTTCAATGATATAAATATGAGTACCAAAATCAGCCATGATCAGCTATTTTCAGGTGCGCTGCAAAACCGTAAGACGTACATGGAAACACATGTATGACGGAAATGTACCTCTTTAATAGTTCTACAAAAAGTCCGCGATAGCATATATCTATCTTTCAAGGTTTACTCGGTATTACCTTTTAAAGGTATCCAAATGTTTCTCAAAATTATGCTATTGATCCTTATCCAGTTAAATACGTCGTTCATCCCCAGTATTTAATTTAGAACGAAATTGCCTTTTACATCATTCAATTATGATGAATACGTCAAAAGATATGGCAGGTTGAAGATGAAATCGTACCAAATTGCGTCTCCGAGGTAGGCACTAGGCGGGTAGGAAAAGGTACCAAAGTGTGAGAGGGGGGCATTCATATCTATATAAGAGGTGGCCGCGTGGATCAGATTTCAGACAAAACCACGATACACAAACACCGGTATGCCGACGCGCATCGAGATGAGACGTCACTGCGGAGCATTTCCATTCCATTGCATTTGCGGGATGGAAGTGTTAGAACTCGAGGGAATGATTAGAATAATGCAATTAATCGCAAATTTCATTGAAAATGCAATCAACTTCTATTTCAAATGAAATTTCTCTCGATGTCTTTGTTTGTTGATCCTGAAATATATCAATGAAGTTGTATAAATATGGATGTTAGTGAAAAGTATTCACAAGTATTTATTAATAGAGAATAAATTATTCAAGTTTCATTTAAAAACTTCGAATAAACGAAATTATTTTTATCACTTTTAGGGAAATTTCTATGAATTTCACTTACATATAATTCGTGAATTTGGAAAGTTTTTTGTCCATTCTTTTTTCATATTCTGAAAACTGATCTTCTTATTCAGATCCCTGTGTCTTGAGTTGGTACGGATTCTGCTCAAGCAAAGAATAACATCGAATGGAAGCTGAATATCATTTTTCAGTTTTGCAACCGTGTTATCTGCTAACATTTTGAAAATATTTTTTTCCTTTGATAATGAAGTACCTACTGACAGGATACTTCCGACCTCGGAAATCAAAAGTACCTTATTTCGGTTCCCTTTGTAACTCTACTGTAATTCTTACAGCCACACTCTGCGCAATTAGGCATGATTGCAGCTATTATAACAATATAGTATATAACATTACTACAAGGTAAGAGGGTTTTTACTGGCGAATGGAGGATATAATTGACGAGCCGCAGGCGAGTCAGTTACCTCCTTGAGCCAGTTCTCGTTTGTAAAAAAGGAGATAAATTCCAAAAAAATCTCAATAATTTGTCGCAAATGTCGTAAGCTATTTATGATTATTTATGACATCGGAAAATTATGACAACTGTCAGTGGCTTTACGAGAGGGAAGTCCTTCGAGAATATTTGCTAATTTCTGACGAAAAAGGCCAGATCCAAATGAAACAAGGTATGAATATCGTTTTTTAATATTTTTATAACGTTTATTACTAAAAATATTTGTTCCAGGAACGATGAAATTAGAAGGATAAATGAAATTAGAAGCAAGTACGTGAAAAGGAAAGCAAGTAGATACGAATAAAACAAGGTACGAATATCGTTTTTGAATAGTTTGAGAACATGTATTGAGAAATACATTTGTTCCAGAACTCTGAGATTAGAAGAATAAATTAAATTAGAAGCAAGTACTTGACAACTTTCAATGTAAATAATACTACTAACTTGTAAAAGTTTTACAAGTTAACTGTCAATTTTACAAGTTAGTGACTTGAAAAAATAAACTTCCTTGATTAATATTGTGTTTTTGGAAACTGACGTTTACAAATGAGAAACAAATAAATAATATAACTCCACTTCCATTTCGCCAAATAATTAGTCTTTCACGTATTCATATACAATGAGCGTAATTCAATATACGGCAAACGCTATAGCAATATTCAAACTTCTACTTCTACTCTGCTCCTCAATGACGAAGATGAGCGCGCCGGACGAGTTTAGACCCCGAATCTGGCATACCGGTGTGAGTGTGTGGACAAAACAAATTTCTACCCAAGCGAAGCTGGGGCGGGTTTCTAGTACAATATAAAAAAATTCCCCCTTAGAAGTTGAAAACTATACTAACATGAATTAAGAACCGGATTCATGCATGTATATTCCATAGTTGTAGAAATATTTGCAGCATTTGTTTGGTTGGAAGGCTCTGAAAAGAAATCATTTCAATTTAGGCACAATGATAATTATGTTATAAATGAAATATAAATACTATCTATAAAAATTTAAAAATTGAATTATTTTGAAACTTGAAATTTGAACTAACTTGCAATCAAAGTTGGATTTCCCAGGTATTTTTCCATTAAATCTGACTTATTCGCTGAAATTAGTGGTTTTGTGGGACCTAAAAATGAAACATTCATCAATTACAAACATCTTTACTAATATTATAAAGAGGAAAGATTTGTATGTTTGTGGGTTTGTGTGTTTGATACGAGTTAACTCATAAGCTAATAGACCGATTTCAAGAATTCTTTCACCCTTGGAATGCTACACTATCCCTGAGTAACATAGGCTATACTTTTCACCCGAGAAAATTAAGGAAACCTACTATAACTTCATTGATAATAAATGTACTTCTTTGATAGTTCTACAAAAAGTCCGCGATAGCATATATCCTTCAAGGTTTACTCGGTATTACCTTTTCTAGGTATCCAAATGTTTCTCAAAATTTGCATTATTTGGGAGTATTTTTTTATGAATACGCTATTGATCCTTATCCAATTAAATACGTCGTTCATCCCCAGTATTTAATTTAGAACGAAATTGCCTTTTACATCATTCAATTATGATGAATACATCAGGTTGAAGATGAAATCGCACCAAAATGCGTCTCCGAGGTAGGCACTAGGCGGGTAGGAGAAGGTACCGAAGTGTGAGAGGGTGACATGCATCACTACATAGTATAAAACAAAGTCGCTTTCTCTGTCCCTATGTCCCTTTGTATGCTTAAATCTTTGAAACTACACAACAGATTTTGATGCGTTTTTTTTAATAGATAGAGTGATTCAAGAGGAAGGTTTATATGTTCAATTACATGCATTAAATAGTGGAGAAGTACTGTTATTTTTGAGGTTTCTAATGTGATGTCCGTGCGAAGCCAGGGCGGGTCGCTAGTATCTATATAAGAGGTGGCCGCTTGGATCAGATGATATCAGACAAACAAATTTCTACCCAAGCGAAGCTGGGGCGGGTTTCTAGTACAATATAAAAAAATTCTCCTTAGAAGTTGAAAACTTTACTAACATGATTTAAGAACTGGGTTCATGCATGTTAATTCCATAGTTGCAGAAACATTTGCTGCATTTGTTTGGTTGGAAGGATCTGAAAAGAAATTATTTCAATTTAGGCACAATGATAATTATGTTGGAAATGAAAAATAAATAACTGAATATAAAAATTTTAAAAATTGAATTATTTCGAGAATTGAAATTTGAACTAACTTGCTATCAAAGTGGATTTCCACAGGTAATTTCCATTAAATCTGACTTGTTTGCTGAAATTGGAGGTTTTGTAGGACCTAAATTGAAACATTAATCAATTAAAACATACAATATAAAAAAAATTCTCTTTAGAAGTTGAAAACTTCACTAACATGGATTAAGAACTGGATTCATGCATGTAAATTCCATAGTTGCAGAAATATTTCCAGCATTCGTTTGGTTGGAAGGATCTGAAAAGAACTCATTTTAATTTAGGCACAATGAACATTATGTTGGAAATGAATAATAAATAACTGAATATAAAAATTTTAAAAATTGAATTATTCGAGAATTGAAATTTGAACTAACTTGCTATCAAAGTTGGATTTCCACTGGTAATTTCCATTAAATCTGACTTATTTTGCTGAAATTGGAGGACCTGAAAATAAAAAATTCACAATATAAAAAAGGCACTTTAGTAGCTGAAAACTATACTAACATGGATTAAGAACTGGATTCATGCAAGTAAATTCCATGGTTGCAGAAATATTTGGCAGCATTTGTTTGCTTGGATGGATCTGAAAAAAAAAATTATTTCAATTTAGGCACAATGAAGAATATGATAAGATGAATTATTCAATAACTGGCTATAAAATTTAAAAATTGAATAATAGTGGAACTTCCCTATAACGAAAGCGCTAAATCCGCAAAAAAATTTGTTATAAAAATTTCGTTATAAAGAGAATTTGTTTCTATAGTCGGCAATGTCGCGGTTGACTTCACTGATAAATTTAAGTTCATCATTCAAACTTAAGCACTTCCTTTTCGACATTTTCGCACAACTTTCTCACTAGCGTAATGGTTAGATTCAAACCAAACAGCCAGGGGTGTATTTAAAACTTTTTCAGGAGGATCTCTCTGGCCGCTGTAATGATTTACATAGTTTAAGGTCGGGATTTATTACGTATGTCCGGAAAAAATTCAGAAAAACCCCACCCTTATAACTTCTTACCAATACCCATTGAAAGAGTGATGTACTATTTCGTTATAGAGATAATTTGATTCGTTTTTAGAGGGTGTTTTTAACAAGGAATTTGGATTCAAGGTGCAATGTCTTGAACGAAATTCGTTTAACAGGCGTTCGTTACAGGGAAGTTCCACTGTATTTCGAGAATTTAAATCTTAATTTACTTGCTGTCATAGTTGGCTTTCTACAGGTAAGTTCCATTGACTCTGCATTATTTGCTATAATTTGAGGTTTTGTAGGACCTAGAACGAAACATTCATTGAATACGAACATTTAGAAGGGTCATTATAAGCTTAAAACTATACTCACATGAAATAAGAGTAGGATTCACGCATGTGAATTCCATAGGTATTGAATTATTTGCTGCATTCGTTAGATTCGAAGAAACTGAAAATAATTAAATATGTTTCAAACACATAAAATAATATGATTAAAACAAATGGAAACATTAACTAACTTGCTGTCAAAGTTGGATTCCTACAGGTAAATTCCATTGACTCTGAATTATTTGCTACATCTGCAGATTTGGAGGTACCTAGAAATAGAGCATTCTATAATTTCTCAGATACAAACATATAATATAAAATTTCTTTATTTGTTAAGAGTATTACTACATGGATTGAGAATGGGATTCATGCATGTGAATTCCATAGTCGTAGAGATATTTCCAGCATTGGTTGGTTTCGAAGAAACTGAAAATAAATAAATATGTTTCAAACACATTGAAAACAGAAAGTTAATAAAATAATGTTTTATATAAATGGAAATTTAACTAACTTGCTGTCAAAGTTGGATTCCTACAGTAAATTCCATTGACTCTGAATTATTTGCTACATCCATCTGCAGATTTGGAGGTACCTAGAAATAAAGCATTCTATAATTTCTCGGATACATACACATAATCTAGTATTGAATGTCCTTATATCTCGGCAGTTTATTAGTGGAATAAACACTTTTCCAGATAAAAACATAAGTGATTTTAATGACTCAACAAGTTTTGAGCTATAAGAAGCTCATCTTCAGGAGGAAAAACACAAAAGTCTGAAAAAGAGCCTATCATATCACTGAAAAAAATTAAATTAAATTAAGTTTAATTAATAATTAATTGACAAATTGGGCCTGAATTGTCAATTAATTTTTAGTCATATGATAGGACTTTTTTTCAGACCATTTGCATGACTTTAGCAAGCATCCAGTGGATTACTTTTGGAAGATTACCTCTTCACTTTTATGTTTTTCCTCCTGAAGATGAGCTTCTAATAGCTCGAAACATGTTGAGTCATTGAAATCACTTCAGTTTTTTTTATTGGAAAAGTGTTTTTGTTCCCCATAACAAACACATAATATAAAAATTTCTCCATTTGTTAAGAGTATTACTAACATGGATTGAGAATGGGATTCATGCATGTGAATTCCATAGTTGTAGAGATATTTCCAGCATTGGTTGGTTTTCGAAGAAACTGAAAATATTTAAATATGTTGAAAACAGAAAGTTAATAAAATAATGTTATTAGATAAAATGGAAAAAATTACTAACTTGCTGTCAAAGTTGGATTCCTACAGGTAAATTCCATTGACTCAGAATTATTTGCTACATCTGCAGATTTGGAGGTACCTAGAAATAAAGCATTCAATAATTTCCTCAGATACAAACATGAAAAATAGAAACTTTTTCCATTTGCTAAAAAAAATACTAACATGGAGTAAGAACGGGATTCATGCATGTGAATTCCATAGTAGAAGAAATTTTTCCAGCATTGATTTGTTTCGAAGAAACTAAAAATTAAATTTGTTTCAAACACTTTAAAAACAGAAAGTAAATAAAAGTATGTCTTCAAATAAAATAGAAATATCAACTAACTTGCTGTCAAAGTTGGATTCCTACAGGTAATTCCATTGAATCTGAATTATTTGCTATATCTGGAGATTTGGAGGTACCTAGAATGAAGCATTCATCATATCCCAGAACACACATATAACATAAAGATTCGGTAGGACCCAAAAATTAGCTTTTGACAAACACGAAAAATTTGAGAGTTATTGCTGTTCGAACATAATCACTACGCGAGCAAAGACACAAGACAGGTCGTCATTAAGGCCACTTCCTGTCTACAGAGCAGTTTTTATGATTAATTTGTTTTGTTTGGTCAGTAAAATTATCGAAAGTACAGTACTGAGGTTTTTTTTATTTATCAATTTTCATAAGGGTCATTTCGAACAGCAATTACTTTCTAAATATGTAACTTATAGAAATTATTTTGGTATCGTTTTGTAGCTAATATCCTTGCGTGTTTAGCTCATTGAGAAAAAAATTATACTTCAATGTGCTAGTTCTTGTACTATTGCGAATTTACTAAGATAATCAGTAAATTTTTTACTAAAATTTTTTAAAGAATTTTTTCATAACATTTTTTAATCATATGTTTTCATATTGTATCACTTTAATTGAAGGCGGTAGTATTATCTTTCAGATACAGATGGTTCCAAAACTCTACAGGAGCAGGCGCCGGGATATACGGGCCAAGCACCAAGTGTGCACTGTCGCTGGGCTCCTATAATGAGCGTCTTTCAAGCGGAAATCTTAGCTATTGAAAGATGTCTAGATATAAATCTAGAAAAAACTATCAGAAGTGTGATATAGCCATACACTCAGATAGTCAGCTGCTATTAAAGCACTGAGCTCGTCATCGATTCTAAGATGATCTGGGAGTGCCGGAACAAACTCAACGAGGTAGGCAAGAAAATAAGGTCTTTTTAATCTGGGTTCCCGGCCACTCGGGAATCGAAGGAACGAAGAGGCCATACACTAGCCAAAGAGTCACTCTTTGGCCCCGAACCCTTCTGTGGTATATCTAAATGTACCTATAAGAAGGAGTTTTCTGGAGAAGGAGAAAGCCGAGAGGGAAAAGCTCTGGCGGAATCTCCCAGGGATGGATCATTCCACTGAGTTCCTTCGGAACTTCGAGACAGCGGGATCCAAAGATATCTGGATCTTGGTAAGAAGCATTGCACCTCCTCACTGGCTTTCTTACAGGACATTGTCGCCTCAGGAAGCACCTGTTGAGGATGGGATTGTCGGACACTGACGAGTGTAGGTTCTGTGGGGAGGAGGAAGAAACCCCCATTCACCTAGTCACGGAATGCCTTGGCATTACGAGCCTGAGGAGGAAATGCCTTGGACAAGAAACTTGTAAGAGTGAGGAACTAGTCTCGTTGAAGCTTCACAGTTACTAGATTTCATTAGATCTCTGGAACTGGAAGGCGAGCTGTGAAGGTTTTTGGCCAGAACAGCTCTGTAAGGGGGCACAATAGACCTTAAAGTCGCAGTGTACTGTAACCCCTCTGTAAACTATCAAACTATCAACTATCATCTTTCAAAAACATTTTTTTCACATCTGTAGGACTTTATGTCCAAAAAATCGATATTATTTGGAAGGGTCAACGAAAATAAATAAATAAAAAGTAATTTAAAATGGGGGCTCTCCAAAACTAAGGGGGTGAACTTTCAGATTTGGGGTGTTTTGTCGATAAAGTTAGGTATATTTGATGCCCTTAAGTTATCGCTACCTCATGACCAAACACACTGTATATGGATTGTGATACATCAAACGAAAGGTAATTTTATTACCTACTCTTTCATTTGATATATCACATTCATACATACCTATTTGAAAGAAAAGGTGTGAGACGTAAATGATGATGATTTAAATTCAAACAGTATAGGGAACCTGCTTTTACCCTAGAAAATAATCAAAAGAAGAATTAGAGTCTGATTGCAGTACTCTCGAATCACAAATTGTAAATTATTTCCTTATTTTTTCCTTAAAAAAACGTCGTCGCAACCAATTCTACTTTTAGCCACCTAAATAGGTAATCCAAATACTTTGATTTGATGTATTAAAACCCTTATATTCTCATTTTGAAATGAAAAATCCACAGGAGCAAGGATTTTCCTTAATAATAATTCTTCATACAAGAATTATTGACGAGTCATGTACTTTTTTGACATGCTATAGACAGAAATAAAAATTCATAATAAACAATAAATGCCAACTTACTTGTTGTGAGATTCATACAGGTGAAGTCCATTGAACTATCTGATATAATGGGCGATTTGGGAGAACCTAGAAATAGAGTATTATTGAACTCGATACGTCTCAGTTACGAGTATAAATTAGCTCATTATTTTACTATTTACACTTACTTGGATTCAAAGTTGAATTCAATACATGTCAATTCCATTGTGGTCGATAAATTACCATTATGTTTTTGCTCCTTAGAAGAATCTGAAATCAACAATAATAGCAAAGAGAACCATTAAGAATCCTGCAATTCTCATATCAATATCAATAATAATATTGGTAGTTTGGTGAGTGTAGAGATTGAAATTTAACACATTCAACCGATTTGCGACAACTTGATATTTGGCTGATGTTAGGAGAACAAGGATACTGTAACTGTCTTTTGGAATGCAGCTTTATCGACCCCATCTTGTTTACCTCCTCTGAGGGTTAAAGCATCTCCAGCAACGATTACAGTGATGGCAGAAACATGACAGCGCTGCATTACCTTCAAGAAATAGTGAAGCCTTATGTTCTCCTCAACTTACCTGGCGCATCTCGCTCCTGCTCAACTGCTGCAATGCCAATCATCCTGGACCTGCCTCCTCCTCAGAGATTTTTCTGGAAGCGAGGCGGCCAGATGGCTCCTCCGAGTAGCAGGGAGCGGGAGCTGAAAATTGGTGACTACTCAGGGCAACCTCCGCATTCTAAATGAGTGTAAGGAGCTTCAGGATGTAGTCACAGATAACCTCCCCTTGAGACACGAGTTTCCAGAAAAACTTTACCACACGACATTCCCAAGTCCGTGACCAATGGACTAATAAAGAATTAGTTTTCCCCAGAGGGTCTACGTTATTTTTTACTGATGGCTCGAAAACTGAAGACGGACGAGTCGGAGCCGGTGTTTACGGTCCCTCAATCCAATTAAGCCATACCAATGGGTGGTCTCTGTCCTTCGTTTTCAGGCAAGACACTTGCTATAAGGGAGTGCGTGCGCTCTGTGCGGAACGCAAATACCAAAGAAAGGAAATATATATAGCATCTGACTGACAGCAGAGCAGCCCTGCTAGCGCTTGACTCTCCACAAGTGAAGTCAAAGTTGGTCTGGGAATGCAAAACGTCACTTAACCTACTCGGAGAAAAGAACCAGGTCAATCTCATCTGGGTGCCTGGTCACTCCGGGATTCACGGCAATGAAGCGGCAGACCGACTGGCCAGGGAAGGAGGGACAACCCCCTTCACTGGACCAGAACCGTTTTGCGGCTTCCCAGCCAGTCATCAGGCAATGGCTATTAAGGACTGGGAACAAAAGAGGAAGCTTATGTCCTGGCGTACGACCAATGGTCAAAAGCAAGCTAAGTCACTTCTCTCTCACTCGACGAGCTGGACCAAGAAAGTCCTCTCACTCAGCAAATTGGACTGAGGAAACTGACGGGCGCTCTCACTGGGCAACTGTCCTGTGAGGTATCACTTAAAAAACATGGGAAAGGCGCCCGATAGCACATGCGCTTCTGTCAAGAAGCCACCGAGACAGCTAGACACCTGCTATGTGAGTGTGAAGCTGTTCACCAGAAACGGTTTACGGCATCTTGGCTCCAGGTTCCTAAAGCCTGAACAAGTAAAT
>CM024242.1:80681272-80735543 GCA_013421045.1 Propylea japonica | reverse complement strand
AACTGCAACACATTGTATCTTTGAAAACAATGCATTTCCGGAACTACATTTATAGAAATTTTCTTCCATAAAATATTTTGAGGAATCATCCCCTTGAATCTTCCGCATCAATTCAGAAATACCCTGTATATTTTATTCATCTTAAATAACATAGCGATTTGAAACACCCTCATGTAAATGAAATTCTACGAAGTGAATTTTTTCCATCAAATCCTATATTCCCACCAAATAGAGCCATACGCATACCAATTACAGTATTCCGTAATGACGTCAACTAACATTGAATTATACCTTAAACTGAGTAGAATCGTAACCGACGTGATTATTAATTCAATGTTCTCTGCCATCATATGCGAATGCATAAAATATCTATAAACTCCTATGAAGCATGTAGACGCGCTGCCTTCATAAATTGGCCCCTGTTGTTACCACCTCCCTTATTAAATCGTGAGATTGATTACCAGCTGAAATACCGAATTTTGGGGCTGTGCTCTGATCGTCATTTCACGCGTAATTCATCCCTTAACGCATCTTCATTAACCCCTTAATGGAAACTTATTTATTTAAGGGTGCTAATGGTCAGGAAAATGGCATAAGCTTGTTCGTTTTAAGATGTCCATAGTGCTGTAGACAAGGGTTAACGGCCATTCAACATGTGTTGTTTTGTCCAGTATATGTACGTGGCAAAGGCAAATACAGGGTGGCACAAGGTTGATGGTACGTTGGACGTTCATAGAGAACGAAAGGTTATTCTGAAAATTTGTTTTTTTTTCGAAAAATTTGCAGAGCTGCGGTTTTGCGGATTAAATCAAAAAGTACTAACAACTTTGAAATTTAGTATGAGATATCCTGGAAATTAAATCATTTTCAGAATATTTTCTTTACGAAAGCATATTATTTGAAATTTTATAAATACAATCTTCAAATTTTGCTCACATGGTATATCATTTGAAACCAAATTCAATTTTTGTCACTATACCTTTTAGTAACAGTTTACTACCGAGTGGAAAACGCACCGAATGTTAACGCATTTTTTATTTAGCTTTAAGATTTCAGGTTTTTCATCGATGAGACGACAGAGTCATTCGAGCCTATTTTCAGCTCAAAATTCTGAAATTGAAACATTTGGTGGAACTAAAGCACTTTGTTCCACTGGAAACAAAACACGCAAAAGCGATTAACTACAGTTGACAAAAAACGAATAAATATTCCAGTAAAGAAATTAATATGTAGTTTCATAAAAATTTTCCACAATGCGAATATTTATTTCAGATGCGACATATTTTATAGTACTTGATATTCACAACTTTTTTTGAATAATAGAGTTTTTCTCCAACCATCAAAAAATGTTGACATTTTTGTACTATTTTCAGGTGCAAAAGTCATGATTCCCCTTACCGTACAAAAATTCCACTCGTTACTTAGCAACACTTTAAATCCTAGGATTAAAAACGCTACTTTGAATCCTTGGATTAAAAGTAATTGCATTTGACGTCTAGTTGACAATCACTGTCATTAGTATGTGTTCAAATTTATAACCAAATTTTTAAGGATTTTTGACTAAAACCAATTTTATTGTAATTTTGACTTGGTTGGAAAAAATAGTATATATTATCGGACTAAAAGTTCCTCTTTTAACTCGCAATTTGCATTCGCGCTCGCTGCAAATATTGCTCGTAAAAAAATATGCACTTTTAATCCTTATAATATAATATACTATTTTCTGAATTGATGCGAAAGATCTAAGGGATGAGTTTTCAGATCATTTTATGGAAGTTCAGAAGGACTGAAAATGCATTGTTTCCAACATACAGGGTGTTTCACTTCTTTACACTGAGATATTTTGAACTAACAATTATTTTTGAAATCTTTGTTCAATTTGTGATAAAAATTTCTTCTGCATTTTTTCGTGTAGGGTGCCGATTTATGTAGCGTCTCATTTGAAAAATCTCTCTTAGTCAGTGTTTAAGTAATGAAGTATATAGTGTCGGAAAAGTTACTTCCGCGAAACTCAGAAACAACCATAATAGATACGGCGTACAGGGGCTCAAATTGGCTGAAGAATAACTGCAGTCGACAAAAAAAGAATGTAAAGGGTTTTCCAATAAGAGGTGTTATTTTGATATTCAAAGAAAAATGCCATTTTACAATATAAATGATCGGATGTTTATTTCATTATAAAGAAGAAGCTATACCGTTAATAGTGGAAAATAACATCAGGCAAATGACCACTATGACCACGCTTACAGGACCATATCCTTTCAATTAAATTTTCAATGACCAAATCGTGAAGTGGCTGCCCTATGTCCTAGATTGCCACACAAATTCCATGTTTGAGGTCTTGAATCGACGATGCGCTATTGGCGTAGACCTTCTCTTTCACATGGTCCCAGAGGAAGAAGTCGCAAGGTGTTAAATTACAAGATCTCGGCGGCCAATTGTAATCATATTCATGCATTTCAACGACCCTATCAGCAAAGACACGACGTTTTAGATGATCGGCCGGCTTGAGTTCTTGTGTTAACTGAACTTTTTAAACCTTAAGACCCAAATATTTATGCAAACGGTGTAATAAGATTGGATGAATGCCTAATTTCGAAGAACTACGAGGAATGGACCAACCTGTGTTTTCTTCAACACTACAACAGCAATATTCTCGACTGTTTTTGAGCGACGTGTACGGGTTTCCTTCTTCACATTAATAACTTGTCCATGTCACCATTTTTTTACTGAATTTTAATAATTTCAATACGTTCTTGAAGCGTGTATTATTCCATTTTTATCAATGGCGTAGATTCTACTTGTCAAATGTCAAAAAATGACAGCTTCAAACGTGACATCTACCGAAATAGCGGGCTATTCAAATTAACACTTCTTATTCGAAAACCCTTCATATTATAGTAGATATAGCAATAATTCTATCAAAATTTTCCTCGCCGAGAATATTTGATATGATCTTATATCATTTAAAATGCTGCCTGGATATGTTTATTTACACATTCAGAGTATCAACATCTTGAAGGAGACACTTCATGAAATAACCATTACAGATACGCAGTACATAAACTCAAAATCACCTCATTTTCTTCAGCGAAAGATCTGATGTAGACCTCATCTATATATGCAAGAACATTTTGCCTTCTCATTATGTTCTGACAAATTCTTCAAAGCAAACCCAACGCGACTCAAACAAGACTTAATTGAACCATCAAAACGTATATTGTTGACTTATTCGCATCAAAAGCACCTTGTGATAGTTAAGATCATTACACCGGTTTCCTTTCTTCTTCCACAAGAACGAGGGGCACTTTCTTCTTTGACTCAGAAACGCACTTTGAAGTACCAGCAAATTCATTATCGTTTCTCTACGCATGATATTGGACCGTTTTTGCCGAATATTTCCATCCTCGAGTTGTTTGAAGGAACGCAAGAATATTAGCGATAATTGTTTTTAAGATACGCTTGGGCCTTGTATGAAACAAAACAGATACTCATTTTGCAATCATGTTTTCCATAAACGAAATGGGAGATTCTTAAATGGGTAGGGGAGATAATATGCTTGCTATATGGAAGTTACGAAACTTTACAAATTTTGAGAATGCTTCAGAAGTTGATTTCTTTTTGATATCAAAAGTTTAATTCAAACGTAGTATAAAAAATTGAGGAAAGCCCTGAGCAGGAGTTTTTGAGCGCTCCTTTTTTGGTGGAGTACTAGGACTATAACCTCAGAATTTTTTATGGCATTTGAAATTGATACCAAATACATAAATGCAGAATCTCAGCACAATCGGAATTATATTCTGGAAATTATTCAGAAAATGAAATATATAAAGAATAAATAATTACAAAAACTAATTTCTATGTTACTGATAATACGATCCTTTTGAAATTTTGCATGAACATTCAGTATACCAGTTTTCATTCACAAAAAAATTCACTCGAATTGTATAATATACTGTTATGGAAATATAAAGATTCTTCCTTTAAATATTCCAATTGAATTTTCTATGGCTATGTTAACACTATGACCACATAATTAATCTGAATTTATAAAATAAATTTCATTCGAATCAGATTTTTTTATGGAAATATAAAGAAAACTTTATATTTCATTAAAAAATCTGATTCGAATGAAATTTATTTTTCAATATTGCGACTGAATTTTCTATGGTTCTGTTTACACTACGGCCACAAAATTTGGCACGAAGCTTATTATGACCATTTTGCAAATGGCCGCAACATTTCATCTATAGTGAACGAAACCCGTAGGGGTTTCGTTTTTGCTGAGATATTGAGGAACAAAAATTTTGAATGGCTATATTTTATGGAACACCCTTTACGATTTGGCTGGTTAACTAACTTAATCAAGTCACTTGGCGAGCGAATGCACGATGAAAATTTCAAGTCTCTAGGGCAATCCCTTCGAAAGTTATTGTGCTTACGGACGGAGGGGGGTCTAAAACTATCGTTTGATACCATTTTCGGATCAAAATTAGAAAACTCCAGACATTTGGGCAAAACGATATTGCACTTGTTTAAGTAGAAGGAGCGCTTAAGAATGAATATGAAATTTTTTGGTTGAGTTAGGTACCTGTTTGCATTTTCATTTTGAACCTAATTCTATTCATTACTTGCTTGTTTTGGTCTTCACACTTTTCGGAAAGTGTCCCTGAATGATTAAAATGAATACTTGATTTTCGTGACGGTTTTTCGCGTTGCTGGAGAGTGAGTGGTTGAAAATGCAGAATAGAGGATAGAGTCAACTCAGTTGATGGAACGGACAGTTTCGAATCAGGGTCTAGGACACGAAATAGAAAATTTACAAGAATTGCGAGGTAGAAATACAATGAAAAAGTCACCCTATTATGATGATTTTGTAAAAATATACAAAATAAGGTAGTATGAGTTTAATATTGATTGATTTAGCTAAACTTAACAGTTTTCAACTATGTGCCTACATTTATCCCATCAATTGTTTCCTATTATTATTATTATAATTGGGTAGGGGAAGTATGCCCATGATGCTTATGGTGACACACTTCAGAGAAGTCTGTTAACATCAACTGAACAAACTTATATTTACTGAGTTTGTAAACCAGATGGCATTTACGCTTGATATACGTAGTTACACCTCGAATACTTGGCAATTGGTGACTTTTATAAGAGTTCAATCATTTCGGTAGGTGTTTGATGTATGATAGTTATTTCATTCTTTTTCGTTTTATTTGGATATTCGAAAAATCTGTTCAAAAAATGATTTTACTTTCCTTTAACACTCTATAACAATGCTTTAAGTGTGAAAGTTTTAGGTTTTTTCGTCTTTTTTGTACCCTTTTTCGCTTTGTTGAAATATATATGTTACTTATGCTTATGATGGCATAGCCAGAGTGTTCCTATGATAGCATAGGGTGCCATCATAGAAAAAAGAATCAAGATCAAGAGACGATTCCTCAAAAGCGTGGTACTTCGCAAGAAATATTAGAGAAAATAATGAAAATGGTTTCGAGTAAAGTATCGAGATCATTGAAAATCATACAAGAACTCTCACCACTGCCAACTGCCGTTGCAGAATCAAAAGTGAACAGAGGAAGAAAACGAAAGAAAAGTTGGGATCCTCAATACAACCCCTGACATGAAAGAAAAGAAGTTGGAAGAAGAAGAGAAGACAAAGAAAGAGAGGGAGAAGCTAGCTAGAAAGATCAAAGACAGATTAAGTTCGTAGAAGAAAGTGAGGAAAACGAAAAAAGACATTATGACGATTATTCAGATGCCGCTTGTCTTATTGTTATAAGCTGCTGTCCATGTCTAAACCAAGGGAGAATTGGTTGCGTTGCCAGAATGCGCCAGCTGGTGCCGAGTGTGCTAGTGCAAATCATATTCGTTTGTGAATTGTGCGTATAAAAATTATATTTTTATATTTTGACGATGCCAAATAATGTAAATTTAGTTCCTTTACACTTATATTTTCATTTTCATGAAATAGGACTGCTATTTTCTTCAATAAATCATTTCAATAAATAATATCATTTTATTTTCAGTTATATGCCATCAAGGACATACGTGATCTTATGATAGCACCCGTGGCCAAATTCTTAAAAGTGCTATAACGCAAATTCTTGAAAATTTATATTGAAACTATTTATAAAAATGCATACTACATACGAGTAGCAGTAAATCTGTACAATCGATGACATAGAAAAATATTCCTTTAATGAAATATGTGAATAATTCGTTAAGGGTGCCAACATGGGCACACTTCCCCTAAAGCTGTTCGCGTCCGTAAAATGTCACAAGTGCCTCCAGGGTAATTCTAAATGAAGAGCAATAACGAATACCAGACTGTCTCCGGATCTCCTGGTAAACACATCTGCCATTTCAAAAATGCCAATTCGACGAACTTAATAATTGGATCATTGAAGGTATAAGCTGCAGTAAACGTTCATACATATTGAAAGACTCTTTATGAATACAAGAAACTCTCATAGCAGACGATTACCGAATCGAATCAAGAGGTAGAATTAGATTATTAATGTGGCAATATGTAAGTTCATACGAATATGGTAAGTAAGTGTCTCGCGCTTATGAGCTCACGATATCATCTGCATAACCAAATCGAACTTCACTTATTTCAAGACATTCGATCACAGATAAGCGAATCAAACGGTTCATTATCTCCTTCGAAATTAATCGACAATTCTGCCCTCACATGCATAATATCTCAATTGCATAGCTCTATGCTCTATGCCGAGACCAAGAGAGAACGAATAATAACTTCCCGACTGATAACAATTTATGTTGAGCAAATATTAGAGTCGCCGTCGGTTTGAAGTGCCAGGACCCCTAGACTCATTATCTAGAATCAACAATACAGTCAAATAGACCCTTACAATTGTGCGATTCTCATACATACTACAATCAAGGAGCAGTGATTCAAGTTGGTTCAGTCCAAGCAAGGGTTACTTGCTTTTTAACCCTTCAGGAATAGACGGCAAGGTACAGGGTAGGGATATATACAATGTGTCTGTAAACAAATGCGAGGGACTTAGAAAGGTGATTCTTCCATGAAAATAAGCAGGGGTAGTTCATATAAATTTCTTTCGAAATCGACCTCCCTTCCAAGATACAGCCTTTGGAAGGCGACGACGAGTTGACAGTTTTCATTTCACGGCTTCTTGAAAACATAAAACTATACATAATGTGGAGCACTAAGTAGATGTTCTTACGAATTTTTTTTTGATCTTATAACTTTATTATTAGGGGTTGAAAATAACTACTTACGCCTAAGATTTCCATTCAAAAATCGCTTTCGTGGAATAGATTTTCGAAAAATTTAATTTTTTATGGTTTTCCATTCAATTCAGGAGAAAGAAGTCTCCTGCAAAATTTCGATACAGTCGATACTTTTCTCGGAAAAACTTAAAACGATTAGTAGTTAGCAGTTTAGGATTATTGTTCATTCCATTTTATCGTATAAGTGTTCCATAGAATGAATATTTTAAGATATTGTATGTTTATGACTGGAGATGAAGATGTTCTATAAATCTTTTTGACGTTTTAATTACTAATTTTCGGGAGAAACTCATATCCGTAATATTTTAATTTCACGAATAGATTTTTTTCGATTCATAAGCATAATTGACAAAACCAATTTTTAGCATAAACAATATCTTAAAATATTCATTCTGTGGAACATCCGATGAAAGGGAATGAACATGATCATAACTGCTTGTAAGTTTTTATTTTTTATGAGAAAGTATCGACTGTATCGGAATTCTGAACACACTTTTTTCTCCAGAATTGAATGAAAAACCATGAGAGAATTTTATTTTTCGAAAATCTATCGCACGAAAACAATTTCCGAAGGAAAATCATAATGGGTTGTTATTTCCAACCCCTAGATATAAAGTTATGGAATCAAGAAAAATTGCGTGAGTAACATCTACTTAATGAACCGAATTATGTTCAGTTTTTATGACTCAGTGTTTGTTAGGACCCCTAAAAAAAATTAAAACTGTCAACTCGTCATCGTCTTCCAAAGGCTGTATCTTGGAATGGAGGTCGATTTCGAAAAAATGTATATGAAGCTATTATTAACTGAAGACTCATTCATGCAACATCATTCAT
The DNA here is from genome assembly GCA_013421045.1 of Propylea japonica. Classification (NCBI taxonomy): domain Eukaryota; kingdom Metazoa; phylum Arthropoda; class Insecta; order Coleoptera; family Coccinellidae; genus Propylea; species Propylea japonica. The sequence continues at coordinate 80,727,419 of CM024242.1, read as the reverse complement.
TATTCATTATTCATCATCTTCCTGATGTTACCAACTGTTCATTTATACGGCAACACGAATTATATAGACAATCTGTTTCTCTGGACCTGAATGCTGCCTTGATCCGAATTCCAAGTATTCACCCAATAATTTATTCAACAATTCATAAAGACGGTACATTCCTTTTCCAAGAACCACCACAACTCCTCAGCGTCTCGTTGAAACGTTGGCAGAAGCCATTCAGAAACCTTCATTAAATAGCTGCATGCCTAATAAACCCCTTCTTTACGCACGCTTCCGCAACAACGTAGCTCACCGGCAGTCTGAAATTTCTTGGCTGTGAGTGAAACGAAATGTAACGCAGTAAACTCTTCAGTTTTAGTATGCCTGACTTCGGATGATTATATTTTTACTTCACTATGCTATCTTTAGGTTTTACAGCGTTCTTGAAGCTACTGAAATAATATTGAATGGTTTACACATCTCAGATAACTTCAGCAGATTGTTATTCGCTTACAACATACAATCAATTCGATCATAGTGCACTTACAAGTATGTATCATGTATATATTGAATGTAGATTTACAGCTTGATTCCTGAACTGAAATTTCAATCATCAACTATTGCACTCGACTCTGTAAAGAAAGATCAATTGATTCTTCTGAGTGGAGTCCAAATCAAATCAAATCAAATTTTATCGAACAACTCTGACATAAATACAGCAAATAAACATGACTAAATTATTTGGATAATGAAGTCCCAAGGAAAACTACAAATAAAGTACGAGCTACTATCAACTGAAGCCTCGTTCATTCAACATCATTTATTATTTACCATTCATCATCTTTATAATTAAAATACTGTCCTGATTCCGAACTCCAAGTATTCACCTAATAACTTATTCAACTTTTCATGAAGAGGCTACATTCCTTTTCCGAATCATTCTCCAAGAACCACCATAACTTTTCAGCTCATCGTCGAAAGAAACATTAGCAGCGAATATTCAGAAACCTTCATAATTAGCTGCATGCCTAATAAACCCCACCTATACACAAGCTTTCGCAAGTACCTAGCTCAAACCAACAGTCTGTATCTTCTTTTCTGTAAATGGAACGTAATGTAACGCAATAGACTCCACAGTTTCAGTAGGCCTATGCTCGAATGATTATATTTTTACTTCACTATGCTATCTTTAGGTTTCGAGGAATCTACACCGTTCTTGAAGCTTCTGAAACATTTTGAATGGTTTATACATCTCAGATAACTTCAGCAGCTTGTAATTCGCTCACGACATACAATCAATTAGATCATACTCTACTCATATGTATGTATGGTTATATGTTGATTCACAGCTCGATTCCTGAACTGAAACTTTAATTATCAACAGTTGTCTCGACCCTGTAGAGAAGGGCACATGATTCTTTTGAGTCCAAATGAAGTCCCAAGAAACACTATAAATAGAAAACGAGCTATTATTAACTCAAGATTTATTCATTCAACATTATTTATAAAGTATTCACTAGTATTCATCATCTTTCCAATGTTACCAACTGTTCATTTATAGGCAACACGGAATTATATAGACTTTTAATCTGTTTCTCTCTGGACTGAAATGCTGTCTTGATCCGAATTCCAAGTATTCATCTAATAATTCATTCAACAATTCATAAAGACAAACCATATTCCTTTTCCACGAACCACCACAGCGTCTCGTCGAAACATTGGCAGGGACCCTTCAGAAACCTTCATTAAATAGCTGCATGCCTAATAAACCCCTTCTTTAGGAACGCTTCCGCAAGAACGTAGCTCACCGCCAGTCTGAATTTTCTTTTCTGTGAGTGGAACGAAATATAACGCAATAAACTCTTCAGTTTCATATGCCTGAGTAAGGATAATTATATTTTTAATTCACTATGCTATATTTAGGTTTCGAGGAAGCTACAGAGTTCTTGAAGCTACTGAAAGAATAATGAATATTGAATGGATTATACACCACCAGCAGATCTAATATATCTATTCCAGACAATTTCAAGCATCGAGAAATACTCATAGAAATAAAAGATACAGTTACCTTGGACTTCACCTTGATTTTCAATTAAATTGGAGAAAGCACATTTGTGAACTTAATAAAAAACTTAGCTCCACAATATATAGCATTAATGTCTTAAAACATCATGTCAACCTAGATACTCTTATATAAGGCGGTGTATCATGCCAGATTTCAGTCACTCTTATCTTATGGATTGATATTTTGGGGTGGTTGTGGACATGCAAGGAGAATCTTCACTCGAAGAAATTAGCATTGAGAACAGTTTTAAATCTAAAATATAGAGATTCATGTAGAGAACTTTTCACACAAAACGGATTGCTAATACTACTTGGCCTTAACATTCATAGACTCTGCAGAGAAAGAGCAAATGATTCTTTTGAGTGGAGTCCAAAAAATGAAGTCCTAAAGAAAACTACAAATAACATACGGATACGAGCTACTATTAACTGAAGCATTCATTCAACATAATTCATTATACATCATCTTCTAATATCGCAAACTGTTGTATACGGGCTACATGGAATAATATAGACGTAGAGTCTGATTTTCTGGACTGAAATACTGTCCTGATTCGGATTCCAAGTATCCACAACAACAAGACTCTTTGTTTCCACTAAATAACTGATCATATCAGGATATATTTTATCTTGAAATGAGCCAAGTTAGATGGATCTTCTTTTGCAGTTGACAAAGGTGAAGGCCCAAAACTTAATATTTTTCTGCATATCGTTCTCGATGAATAAGATCTGAACCTAATAAATAATTTGATAGGTTCATTTTCACGATTTTTCTGTCAGAAGAAAAAACGAACCAACCGATACACTCGAAAAACATTAAAATCTCTCGTTGTTTGGCTATATTTACATAGAAAAAGTGAGGTTGTTGTACCTCCGATGTGCGTCAGCTGTCAAACGTGCACTAAATCAATCTTCTTCTGTATGTGAAACGAAATGTAACGCAATAAACTTCACAGTTTCAGTATTCCGGCGCTCGTATGATTATACTTTTACTTCACTATTCTATCCTTAGGTTTCGAGGAATTTACACCGTTCTTGAAGCTTCTGAAACAATATTGAATATTGAATCGTTTATGTCTCAGACCGTCTGTTCTCTATTGTATATTCGCTGGCGCTACAAGCTTCTCAGATAACTTCAGCAGCTTGTAATTCGCTTACGATACACAATTCTATCATAGTGTAGTTATATGTATAATGGAGGGTTCAATAAAAGTGTTCAACATGAATCCTGCACTGAAAATTTTCAATCGTAAAACAGGTTATATCTGGACCACTCTCCGTAGAAAATCGATTTTTTCTGTTCATTATTTTCCAGGTCCTGTACTTGAATAGAGACAACAATAAGAGATCACAGTACAAACAAGCCGACATCAGCACGCCCGGTTACGGATGGATAATTTGGCTCTCGAAAACTTACGGACCGATTTTCGGCTATGAGTGCCCCGGAGAAATTATGTGGGACGCTGGCAGCCTGACGTCTGGAGGCTGAACTGTCTGTATGAAGAAAAGGTCGCACACATGATTTCGTGTCGCAACGCCACGCACCCTGACGCAACGCAACGCAATGTCTTTAGCTATCTGAGGGAGTGTCAATTTTTTGATAGACTCAAGAAGTCGAAAGCCATGTCTGCACCTACAGACACAAGATGTGATGTATTGCCGTATTCCAAAACCGAGCTACTGATAACGATAATGCATTCATTGTCAAACATTCCACGGGTAATCTGGTATCAGTAGATTTTGTTCGATTCCTGGGGATATATGTTGACCGCAATCTTAAATGGCATGTCCATGTGGATCACGTGTGCAAGAAACTGAACAACTCGTTTTATGCTATATCTTGCCTCCGAGACGTTCTTCCGATTGATGCTTTGCTTGGAGTATATTACAGCATGGTCTATAGTCACCATTGTTATAATGTGGTTTTGTGGGGGTCATTTTTAGATATGGTTCGGGTCTTTATGTACCAAAAAAAAATCATCAGACTTATATTTGGTCTTGGTCTGAAACCTCGAGACTCTCGTCGTTCGTTTATTAGTAAACTTAAAACCTTGACGTTTCCATCCATCTTTATCTTGTACAGTTTGCTATGTATTCAGCGCAATAAAAACAATCTAAAAAAATGTTCAGATTTCCTTTTTTGTGAAACAAGGCACGTGGAAGATCTATATGTATTTCCAGACACCACACCACACCAGGGGCCTGTAACACAAACCATACAAGTGTAACAAGTCTACAAGTTACAAGTAATTTGCCTGTAACTACAAGTCCGACCCAATTCGGTATCACAATGCGAATGGCTACAATTGTAGAAATTAAATGATTTTGTACATTTGTAGTTACACTTGTAATGCAAATATCATAGAATTAATTATTATTTATGATTCCTACTATATGACATGACTTGTCAATATAAGTAGTATTGCGACTTTTCTGTTTGCAATTATGTCTTCAAAACTAATTGTTTCGTATCGTAAAATGCAATTTTTAATTGAGATAAGAGAAAATGGACACATTATTTTCGGAGCTTTCTCGGATAACTGAGAAAGCAAGATTAAGTAGACAAGTGGAAAGAAATGGCAAATTTGGCTCAAAGTATTTGTTTAGTACCAGCGGATAAATTGGACTTATGTAAGGGATACATTATGGCAAAATTTGAAGAAAACTGCAATAATGAATAAAACTGGAACTTGCAAGCATTATTGTTATCGACTTATGGTACATATTTATAGATAAAAATTGATAATGCGAAGAAAACTGGCACTGGTGGAATAGGGAATCTAACGGAAGTGGATAAAATTGTACTGGAAATAATTGGGAAAGACTCTCCTGTAATATGCGGTCTTGGAGTAGCTGAGTCTTCCGAAAACCCAAGCAACTGAGCCGTGAAACTGTCGTAGAGAATAATGATGTTGAAGATATTGCCAATAAAAGTGGACCAATCAGTGCTCACGAAACCCCATGTATTCCAAAGCAATTTAATGGTGATTCTTCTCAAATCAAAATAATAGGAATAATAATAGAAACATGTATTTTATACAGGAAAAAGAAGGCGAGATAGAGCAAATAATTCCAATTCGGAAAAAGTGGCTCAGGTTGAAGAACCATAAAACTAAACTGAAAATTATAAAATTAGAAAAAGAGCTAAAACTGCCCATGTCACAGTTCACGGCATCGTTACCACAATATAACGTAGATGAAATGGCTGCTGCTTTTCAATTTGTGATAGTAGATAGGAAAATTCTCATTATAAGGAACATATAATTATTTAGTTGTGATTTTTTGTTAATTTTTGCAAATACATTGAAACGTTTTGATTCATAAATAATATATCCCAACAACAATAAAGTTAGTTCTGGCGAAATATTTTATGTAGATTTTCTCTGGCTATGTGTGTATTTACCTAGAGTTGAAGATATGTAAACATTATCTACACTTGTAGAAAATTCCGTAACACAATTATACAAGTGTGAACTTTAAGTTACAGAAAAAGTTTACATATGTAGAAATTTTGCCGTAATTACTAGTGCCGTACTTGTAATTACAAGATGGTTTGTGTTATGAAAAAGTTACAAGTGTAGAATATATTCTTACAATTGTAGGACTTGTAGTGCTTGTGTTACAGGCCCCAGGTCTCATTACAGCATTGGAGATTACTTCTCTGATGAAATTATACAGTTAGGTATATTATGTATACTCCGTTCACGAAAGATTGAACCATCGGTTGGCCATGACAATTTGGCATATTCCACTGTGTATATTAAAATTTTAGGTTATGGTGTTCATTTTCTGGTCAGATTGATACGCAATGTTGTCAATAATGCAGAGTTCTCTAATACTCGCAAACTCGTCGGACGAAGCAGTGTACATTCGACATCGTTTACCTTATTTACGTTATGACAGCAAATACTGCCAACTTCAGATAAATAAAGAAAACGCCTACTATGCGCTCAACCTTTCGTGAACGGACTATATAAGTGGAATCTTGTTATTATTTTTATTTATTTTCTCTTTTTCATATTGTGTATTACCTGACGTGTCCTATATACTGTTATGTGTCTTAGAGGATCAATAAACTAGTACTATTACTATTACTATCCATTACATGCATGTTTCCCATAGGCTCATTATTTCCAGCCCCCACACCTGAATGCAAACTCCAAAATCAAGAGATCACATACCATCAAGTATGTACCAACTAGCCGACTTTTGCCATCAGCACGCCCGGTCACGGATGGATAATTTGGCTCTCGAAAACTTACGGACCGATTTTCGGCTATGAATGCCCCGGAGAAATTATGTGGGACGCTGCCAGCCCGCCGCCGTCTGGGGGCCGAACTTCGCCAGATTCGGCAGTCCATTAAGTTACCCCTTTTGAGCCAGGCGCGTGAACTTCCATTCCGGACGTTTGTTCACTTTCAATAAACTTAGTTTGCGAGTTACGACGCAAAGTTTTCGTTTTCACATATTATATAGATAAATTGTAGTGCCAAATATAACTTGTTAATGTGTGATGGTAATAGGGTGCTTTTGGATGGGGTTGTATTTGGGGACTGGTATATTTGTCATGTTAAATGTATGTGTTGTAACTGGGGAAGTTCAATGTTAATATGGAGTATACGACAAACACAGTTGCTTTGATTCCTGGTTTTATGACTTTTGAGTAACATGATAGAATAAAGTATTGAATAGGTACTTCCTTGAATTTTTTACGTCTCAGTTTCTTTTCCTATAATATTATCTTAGCTTCGACTCGTCAGTTTCTCTCAGTCGAGCTAGTTTTTCATGTTGTTCGATTCGAACATTCCAAAGACGTTTAGTTTTTCCAATAAGGGTCCCAGCGCTCTCACAAGCGATAACCAATGTGATACCATTTCTGTAAGGGTTATCTGAAAGATTAGAAGATTTGGAAACAGGTACAATTTGAGAACATCATTCAAGACTCTTGATACTATCAAGCTAATCTAATTGAAGTTTGACCTGATAATGAAAATGAACTAATTAAACATTGCATTATTATAATAAATATGCATGTGGGATTTTCATGATCCAAATGTTGTCTAAAGGTATGATTGGGAATGTTAAAAGTAGGTATACAGGGTGTCCCGTAAAGACCACGTCAAACGAAAACGGAAAGTAGATCAGAATGTGCTCTATTTGATGTGAAAAAATCGTTCATATGAAAGTCTCACAGTTTTCGAGATATTTGATGTTTTATGAAAATGTTGAATTTTTTCACTTAAAATGCTTTCTCTCTTGCAGAAGCTACAATTAAATACTTTTCGAATCAGTTTTTTCCATAAATATTGTTGAATGATTACTTCAATTCATGCAATGAAAAATAGCACAAAATATTATACAGGGATTCTGAAAAAACAATTTGAAATTCTTGTTTTGAAGGAAGTGTTTTTTTGTACTGAACTCTATCTGACGTGGTGTAAAAAAAAGACACTGGAGCTTTTCTGCATATTACGTTAAAAAGTGGCCCACTTTGTGAGGATTCCGAAAAGGTAAAATACAGGTGATAAACTTTTTCAGAAAAAAAGATATTCGAATGTTTATCGAAAATGGAGCATTTCTGTGAAAATTTGATTTTTTCACATTTTCCACAAATACTTTCATTTTGCAGATTCTGCTGTAACTTATTGAATAATTCTCTTGAAAAATGTCAGTTAGTCCTAAATTACTTATAAAGTGAAATTATTCATTAATTGCAATGATATACGTAATAACGCACAGGACCTTCAACATCAACAAATCTATTATGAAGAAATATTATAAAAATATTAATAATAAAAATTCAGGATTGTTATCAAAGCAAATACTCAAAATGACTACCCCCTTCGCTAATACATTCCCTGCATCTATTGAGAAATGATCTTTTCAAACCATACAAACTTCTCTCCGCTATTTTGGCTGCTGAAATACGAATGCGGTCCCTTAGTTGTGCTTCATCTCTTGTGGAATTCGAAGAAATTTCATTTTTTAGAAAACCCCAGTAAAAAAAATCCAGAGGATTTAAGTCTGGTGAACGGGGAGGCCACGAAATTTCACCGCCCCTTCCGATCCGCCGGTGATGATATGTTTGGTTTAAATATTCCCTAACATGACGACTGTAGTGTGCTGGGCACCCGTCGTGTCGAAACCATAGACTACGTCGCATTTTCAGTGTTACATCTTCTAAAAGTAAGGGTACACTGTTCCTTAAAAAATTTAAATAGTTGGTGCCGTTTAACGTTTGCGGCAATTCTGTCGGACCGAATATTTTTCCATCCATAAATTCACCGTAAATCGATATTGGGATCTATCTTGCCTTATATTGTGCGGTTTCTCGATGTTCCAACTATGAAGGTTATGCAGATTAATATACCCGCTTTGAGTGCAGGAAGACTCATCAGTCCAAAGGATATTATTGAAAAAATCGGGATTTTCTGTATGTTTCAGCAACATTTGTTGACAAAATTCTACTCGAGCTTGATAGTCTCTTGGTAGTAGGTGTTGAACTCGCTGAATATGGTAGGGGTGATATTGGTGTTTCTTCAGGATTCTATGGGCACTTGATTTTGATATGCCTGTCATGAGCTTTATCATTCTGGTTGATACTGGAGGATTATCTTCGACTTCATTCAAAATGGTAACATCATCCACGATCGAAGGCCAGCCACTACTTTTACGACTCCCAGGAACTCTTCCTTCGACAATTGCATTATGGGTCCGGATAAAAACTTCGTAATTGGGATGTCGGCGATTGGGGTACCGCTCTGAATAAAGCCTCGATGCTGCTCTAGCATTAAGACGTACTTCTCCATAAATAAGGTGCATGTCGGCGTATTCTCTTGCAGTGTACGAAACATTTTCTGAAGACATTTTACCCAGTAAACTGTTACGCATTAACTAGATGGACGTTTCCATAGATACCTTAAGTATCTTAAGATTGAATCATTGAATCGCATCACATCATACGATGTTCGAGAGTTCTTTAGGCAAAGAAAAAGAAATAAAAAACTCAGTGAGTGAATTGGCATCTTAATAACTTTTTATTGATTTGTTGATTGATTATTTTCAGCAGGAAATGCAAAATGAAAGAATTTGTGGAAAATGTGAAAAAATCGGTTTTTTGCAGAATTGCTCCATTTTCGATAAACATTCGAATATCTTTTTTTCTGAAGAAGTTTATTACCTGTATTTTACCTTTTTGGAATCCTCACAAAGTGGGCAACTTTTTGACGTAATATGCAGAAAAGCTCTAGTGTCTTTTTTTTACACCACGTCAGATAGTGTTCAGTACAAAAAACACTTCCTTCAAAACAAGAATTTTAAATTTTTTTTTTCAGAATCCCTGTATAATATTTTGTGCTATTTTTCATTGCATGAATTGAAGTAATCATTCAACAATATTCATGGAAAAAACTGATTCGAAAAGTATTTAATTGTTGCTTCCGCAAGAGAGAAAGCATTTTAAGTGAAAAAATTCAACATTTTCATAAAACATCAAATATCTCGAAAACTGTGAGACTTTCATATGAACGATTTTTTCACATCAGATAGAGCACATTCTGATCTACTTTCCGTTTTCGTTTGACGTGGTCTTTACGGGACACCCTGTATAGTGAATAGTGAAAACACTGTATTTGCTATGTACAATTTATTTGCACAACTCGAAATGTAAGGGTTGCACATTTACAGTGTATTCACCAGCTGCTGAACTTCGAAAAGATACTTTGCTTTAGATAACTGCTCAATTTTGACTCCCGACTCTATCTCTGGATTCTTAACACTCTATCGACACCACTCTGTCTTTTATCGCCCGACTCTTAACTCTACTCTAACACTGACCGTCTTCTAGCTTAAATCTCCGCCGTTTTCTTACAAGAAGCTACTCTAAGAATTGCCATAAAGAAAAGAGGTCTTCTTGCCACACACTGGGTGAATTCTGAGAATTATCAGATCTGGTAAAATTCACTTTTCCAAAACCAATAACTCTTGCAAAAATGTCAATCCAATGTAGGAGTTCCAATTTCTCTATAACATACCCTTGGAAACCCCAAAATCGCATTTCACCTTCGGTACAAGTTTTAATAGCGTTTTCGTGGCGCCGGTCCTCATCCAGACCACCTTATCGCTACACACAAAGCCAGCTAAAGCGTTCCAACATTTCGAGATTTATTCCTTTAACTTATCCATATATTCTTCACGAAGAAATTGAAATCCTACATGCATGTAACTTGGGAGTGTGATAGAGCCTATTGTCCTTTATATGCTGAAATCTATGAACATTTAAACAACTGGTGGATTAAAAACTCGATCGAAGTCAACGATGATTGCTTTCTGAGAACTGTCAGAAAAGACAAAAGTTGTATTTTGAAACTAATAAACCACCAGTGTTTTTCCTGTCGACGGCTTTCGAATGCTTGCGACCAAAACGTTGAAAGAAGAGGCGGAAGTGATGAAAATAGCCCAAATAATATTTCAATAGAATATGTTGTATGTTCAACTTATTTCATTATCGTCACCATTTTTAATATCTCCATAATGTCCTTCCTACATGTCAAAATTATTTCCAACACATTAATACTACCACCATCCACTATATCTGAACCCTTCAAAGACATCCTTAATAATTTCCACGTACACGCATATTCAACATAATTCAATAATTGAACCAAATGATCTGATTGATGAACACCAACTGAAGCGGTCCAATTCTACCAGAATAACCACAGCTCATTTGTTCCAACCCATTCACCTTTAGAGCACTAGAACGACCATAACAATAACAAGAAATAATCCCCAGGAATTAGTTGTATATTTCACCTTCTCCAATCCCAATTCAATTGGAATTGATTCTCCTTCCAGCCTCTTTCATCTGGAAAGAACAGGGGTGGAAGAAGCGAGTTGGCTGAGGAATGGCGAACTAATGTAGCCCTTTTTCTTTCACGTATAAAGTATTGAGGATAATGATCTAGGGCGGACGACCCCCTGAATACTCACTTGTTCTAGTAAAGTGACGAAAATTGCTTTTCTGTTAGTTTCAAGTTTTAAGTGTTATCCAGACGATAGCTGGCCAATGCTGGGATGGAAACAGCTCAAATTATAGTTCAATAGAATCTGTTCCATGTTAATGTTTTTATTAGGAGTATAGTTACTATTTTTTAAATGTCCACTTTTGATGTAGAACTAATTCCCGACACGTTCAGAACCATCAACATCCACTCAGATTTGAACTACAACACACTAATTTGGGGTGGTTCTGTGTATGTCTCGCGAATTTTGATGGCTCAGAAACGTGCTATTTGGCTTATGTTTGGATTGAATCCTCAGACATCGTGTAAACCAATATTCATAAAGAACAAGATTATGAACGTTACATGTTTGTACATATACAAATGTCTAGTTTATATAAAAGAAAATATTAACGATATTCCCAAGCTTTCGAGTGACTTCAAGTATGCAACAAGAAATGTTTCAACATTGTAGATCCCTCAGTACAGAACGTCTAAGTATGAATCCTCCCTACATTTTCAAGGTATTAGAATGTACAATATTCCAGCTGTTGCAATGAGTCTGCTCAGTTTTTCTATGTTCAGGTCTAGGCTGAGATCTTTGTTAGTGGATAAGGCCTACTGTAGTGTTGCCGAATTTTTCAGTGATACTAATTTTGTTTAGATTTGTCTAGTTTTTTCTTTTTTGTATACTGACTTGTCTTTTACACCATTGTTTTTCTGGAAAGATTAATAAACGTTATTATTATTATTGTATCTGAACCCTTCAAGAACATCAGCATAAATTTCCACATATACGCATATTCAATAATTGAACCAAATGATCTGATTGATGAACACCAACTGGAGCGGTCGAATCCTACCAGTACACCCTCAGCTCATTTGTTCCAACCCATTCACCTTTAGAGCACTAGAACTACCATAACAATAACAAGAAATAATCTCCAGGAATTAGTTGTATATTTCACCTTCTTCAATCCAATTCAATTGGAATTGATTCCCCTTCCAGCCTCTTTCATCTGGAAGAACGGGGGTGGAAGAAGCGAGTTGGCTGAGGAATGGCGAACTAATGTAGCCCTTTATCTTCCACGTATAAAGTATTGAGGATAATGATCTAGGCCGGACGAGCGTCCTGAATACTCACTTGTTCTAAAAAGTGGCGAAAATTGCTTTTCTGTTAGTTACAAGTTTTAAGTGTTATCCAGACATCAATAGGAGTATAGGAATCATTTTTCAAATGTTCACTCTTGGTGTAGAAATTATTCCCAACACATTCAGAACCATCAACATCCACTCACATTTGAACTACAATACACTAATTTAGGGTGGTTCTGTGAATATCTCGCGAACTTGGATAGCTCAGAAACGGACTGTTCGGCTTATTTTTGGATAAAATCCTCAGACATCAGACATCGTGTAAACCAATGCTCATGAAGAACAAGATTATGACTGTGACATGTTTGTACAAATACAAATGTCTAGTTTATATAAAAGAAAATATTAACAATATTCCCAATCTTTCGGGTTACTTCAAGTATGCAACAAGAAATGTTTCAAATTGTTTATCCTTCAGCACAGAACGTCTAAGTATGAATCCTCCCCACATTTTCGGGGTATTAGATTGTACAATCATTTACCTGTTTCAATGAGACTGTTTAGTTTTTCTGTTTTCAGGTCTAGGTTAAGATCTTTGTTAGTGGATAAGGCTTATTGTAGTGTTGCGGATTTTTTCAGTGATACTATTTTGTTTAGATTTGTCTATTTTTTTCCTTTTTTGTATACTGACTTGTTTTATATACGACTGTGTGACTGAAAGGATTATTATTATTATTATATCTGAACCCTTCAAGAACATCAGCATAAATTTCCACATACACATATTCAATTATTGAACCAAATGATCTGATTGATGAACACCAACTGAAGCGGTCCAATCCAGCTCATTTGTTCCAACCCATTCACCTTTAGAGCACTAGAACGACCATAACAATAACAAGAAATAATCTCCAGGAATTAGTTGTATATTTCACTTTCTCCAATCCCAATTCAATGGAATTGATTCTCCTTCCAGCCTCTTTCATCTGGAAAGAACGGGGGTGGAAGAAGCGAGTTGGCTGAGGAATGGCGAACTAATGTAGCCCTTTATCTTCCACGTATGAAGTATTGAGGCTAATGATCTAGACCGGACGACCCTCCTGAATACTCACTTGTAGAAAAACTGACAAAAATTGCTTTTATATTAGTTACAAGTTTTAAGTGTTATCCAGACGATAGCTGGCCAATGCTGGGATGGAACAGCTCAAATTATAGTTCAATATACTCTGTTCCATGTTTATTTTTTTTAATTGGAGTAAAGTTACAATTTTTCAAATGTCCACTCTTGGTGTAGAACTAATTCCCAACACGTTCAGAACCATCAACATCCACTCACAATTGAACTACAACACACTAATTTGGGGTGATTCTGTGAATATCTCGCGAATATGGATAGCTAAGAAACGGGCTATTCGCTTATCTTTGGATTGAATTCTCAGACATGGTGTTCATGGTTCATAAAGAACAAGATTATGACTGTGACATGTTTGTACATATACAAATGTCTAGTTTATATAAAAGAAAATATTAACGATATTCCCAAGCTTTCGGGTCTTCAAGTATGCAACAATGTTTCAACATTGTTTATCCCTCAGCACAGAACGTCTAAGTATTAATCCTCTCCACATTTTCAAGGTATTAGCTGTTGCAATGACTCAATGAGACTGCTTAGTTTTTCCATGTTCAGGATGTGGTTGAGATCTTCGTTTGTGGATAAGGCTTACTGTAGTGTTGCCGAATTTTTCAGTGATACTAATTTGTTTAGATTTGTCTAGTTTTTTCTTTTTTGTATACTGACTTGTCTTATACACCATTGTCTATCTGAAAGATTAATAAACGTTATTATTATTATTGTATCTGAACCCTTCAAGAACATCAGCATAAATTTCCACATATACGCATATTCAATTATTGAACCAAATGATCTGATTGATGAACATCAACTGAAGCGGTCCAATCCACCAGTACGCCCTCAGCTCATTTGTTCCAACCCATTCACCTTTAGAGCACTAGAACGACCATAACAATAACAAGAAATAATCTCCAGGAATTAGTTGTATATTTCACCTTCTCCCATCCCAATTCAATTGGAATTGATTCTCCTTCCAGCCTCTTTCATCTGGAAAGAACAGGGGTGGAAGAAGCGAGTTGGCTGAGGAATGGCGAACTAATGTAGCCCTTTATCTTCCACGTATAAAGTATTGAGGATAATGATCTAGGCCGGACGACGCTCCTGAATACTCACTACTAGAAAAATGACGAAAATTGCTATTTTGTTTGTTACAACTTTAAGTGTTATCCAGACTATAGCTGACCAATGCTGGGATGGAACCAGCTCAAATTATAGTTCAATAGAATCTGTTCCATGTTTATTTTTTTCATTAGGAGTATAGTTACCATCTTTTAAATGTCCACTCTTGGTGTAAAAGTTATTCCCAACACATTCAGAACCATCAACACCCACTCACAATTGAACTATAACACACTAATTTGGGGTGGTTCTGTGAATGTCTCGCGAATTTTGATAGCTCAGAAACGGGCTATTCGGCTTATTTTTGGATCGAATCCTCAGACATCGTGTGAACCAATATTCATAAAGAACAAGATTATGACTGTGACATGTTTGTACATATACAAATGTCTAGTTTATATAAAAGAAAATATTAACGATATTCCCAAGCTTTCGGGTGACTTCAAGTATGCAACAAGAAATGTTTCAACATTGTTTATCCCTCAGCACAGAACGTCTAAGTATGAATCCTCCCCACATTTTCAAGGTATTAGAATGTACAATCATCAACCTGTTGCAATGAGACTGCTTAGTTTTTCTGTGTTCAGGTCTAGGTTAAGATCTTTGTTAGTGGATAAGGCTTATTATAGTGTTGCGGAATTTTTCAGTGATACTAATTTTGTTTAGATTTGTCTAGTTTTTTTTGTATACTGACTTGTCTTAAAAGTCACGGAGTGTCTGAATAATAATAATGAACGTTTACAGCACTAGAACGACCATAACAATAACAAGAAATAATCTCCAGGAATAAGATGTATATTTCACCTTCTTCAATCCCAATTCAATTGGAATTGATTCTCATTCCAGCCTCTTTCATCTGGAAAGAAAGGGGTGGAAGAAGCGAGTTGGCTGAGGAATGGCGAACTAATGTAGCCCTTCACCTACCACGTATAAAGTATTGAGGATAATGATCTAGGACGGACGACCCTCCTGAATACTCACTTGTTCTAGAAAAGTGACGAAAATTGCTTTTCTGTTAGTTTCAAGTTTTAAGTGTTATCCAGACGATAGCTGGCCAATGCTGGGATGGAAACAGCTCGAATTATAGTTCAATATACTCTGTTCCATGTTTATTTGTTTTATTTGGAGTTAAGTGACCATTTTTTAAATATCCACTCTTGGTGTAAAAGTTATTCCCAACACATTCAGAACCACTAACACCCACTCAAATTTGAACTACAACACACTAATTTGGGGTGATTCTGTGAATATCTCGCGAATATGGATAGCTAAGAAACGGGCTATTCGGCTTATCTTTGGATTGAATTCTCAGACATGTTGTAAACAAATATTTATAAAGAACAAGTTTATGACTGTGACATGTTTGTACTTATACAAATGTCTAGTTTATATAAAAGAAAGTATTAACGATATTCCCAAGCTTTCGGGTGACTTCAAGTATGCAACAAGAAATGTTTCAACATTGTATTTCCCTCAGCACAGAACGTCTAAGTATGAATCCTCCCCACATTTTCAAGGTATTAGAATGTGCAATCATCTAGCTGTTGCAATGAGACTTAATTTTTATATGTTCAGGTCTAGGTTAGGATCTTCGTTAGTGGATAAAGCTTACTGTAGTGTTGCCGAATTTTTCAGTGATACTAATTTTGTTTAGATTTGTCTAGTTTTTTTTTGTAACTGACTTGTCTTATACACCATTATGTGTCTGAAAAGATTAATAAACATTCGTTCCAACCCATTCACCTTCAGAGCACTAGAACGACCATAACAATAACAAGAAATAATCCCAAGGAATTAGTTGTATATTTCACCTTCTCCAATCCCCATTCAATTGGAATTGATTCCTTCCAGCCTCTTTCATCCAGAAAGAACAGGGATAGAAGAAAAGTGCTAGCTGAGAGATGGCGAACTAATGTAGCCCTTTATCTTCCACGTATAAAGTATTGAGGATAATGATCTAGGCCGGACGAGCGTTCTGAATACTCGTTTGTTTCCAATCGACCGACCTGGAGCGTGAAGGGCATTCAAATCCATTCAGTGGACTCTGGCTCAAATGACCCATTATATGTGCCTGCTGCTGCTGTGCTCGTGTTCCGTTACCATAGCAATGAGAACAATCCTTATGTATAGATGTCACGAAAACAAATAGAAGTTTGAATTGTGTCATTAGCTGCATGGACGTTGAGCTGATGTCTAATTCGTTCGGATGAAATGCCTGATGCGGAAATTTGTTTTCGGATTTTTTCTGATATTGCTTCGATGCATGTCCGAACAAGAATTGTGTCAGGGAAATTATAGCTGTTTTTTTAATTTTTTTATGATTGAATCTTTGTGTCTTTCATTCGAGGTCAACAACGTTAAATGGCGTCCAGGATGAATTTCTGAGAAATTTAATTGACCCTCTCGATCATAGATCAACTTCATTTGACTATTGAGGCGATTTATGAGTTTGAGAGTGATTATCAAAATTTAATATTTTTCGTGAAACAGAGGTGAATAATTCTCCTTCCTTCTTTTTGAAGCTGCGTGTGATGATCAATGATTATTTATTGGTCTGAAGATTCTTTAAGATTGGATAATGGTTCAAGGATCAAAATCAAGTTTGGATCTTCGGAAATATTATTAGAAGCCGTTTGAAAATTTCAGTGGTGTGAGATTCTAATATTGAACCATTATTCATCAAGAATTCCCAAATCAGAAAAAAATTAGCCTTATGGAAAGATTATAGGGTAATACAACACTTTTCCAGATAAAAAACTTGTGTGATTTGATTTTGAGTGATTTTAATTCCTCAACATGTTTCGAGCTATAAAAAGCTCTTGTTCAGGAGGAAAAACACAAAAGTGAAGCTAAAACAAAAAAAATATGAAGAGACGACAGCAAAGCCGATTATAAAACATCAAAAATTTAATTGAATAAATTACCAGACTTTAAAGAAACAAAGACAAAGAAGGAAATGTTAAAACAATCAAAATAGATATGTAATCAGTTGATTTTAAGTCAGTTTTCGAAAAAATAATGAAACCAAAAAACAGTGACATAACAGTCGAAAAATTGAGAAAATTGAAAAAAGGCAGAATGTCACCAGAAAAAACTTATAGGTAATCTTAAAAAAATAATTCACTGGATGCTGGCTAAAGTCATGCAAATGGTCTGAAAATGAGTGCTATTTTTAAAATTTTTCTATTTGTTATGTATTTGTTATTTTTTTAAAAACAGACTTAAAACCAACTGGTTTTATATCTATTTTGATTGTTTCAACCTTTCCTTCTTTGTCTTTGTTTTTTAGAAGTTAGGTAATTAATTTAATCTAATTTTTGATGTTTAATATTTGGCTTTGCTGTCTTCTCTCCATGAGTTTTCTGTTTTTAGTTCCACTTTTGTGTAGAGGCATTAAAATCACTCAAGTTTTTTTTTATCTGGAAAAGTGTTTTATTCCCCTATAATGAACTGCCCAGATATAAGGACATTCAATACTAGATTATGGAGAGATGTTTTGCAAAAGATGAGAACTTTGGTACTCGTATAGATTCAAAACCAGCTGATTCACTGTTTTACTATCTTGGAACTCTCTCTTAACAATATCTCTTAATATTTTCATACATATAGATATTAATAAATACTTTGGTATTTGCTATTGCTTGCATTCTCTAGTGGATTCGGATTATCATTTTTTTCTTTTCTTTCTTTTCTTGTCGTTTTTTCGCATGTTGTACTATGAAAATATCTTGCTGACTTTTCGTAAATCAGAAACGCGACAAAAAAAAACAGAAGGAGGCCACAAGTCACATAATGTTTTATGAACGATTTTGAGCTCATATAAAAACCTCTCTATTATGTAAACAAACACTTATGGGTCGATTACATTGACATACTTCACAAGCTGCTGCTGAGCGAATTTAGAAGCGATTGAATTAGCCTGTGAGATTGTGATGATTACACACAAAACTGTCTACTCGCTGAGTAGCCAACAATTCAGCGATCCACGTGAGGTATGTTTGTATTGTTGTCAAAAATCTAAGATAAATGTCAAATACGTTTTCAAACTTAAGAACCAGGAACCACCGAGTAGATGAGAACTCACAGATTGTTTGGTTGCAACTGTGATTACATACGGCTTGTTTACATGCAAACAAGCCAAATCGCCAGCGATATAGAGTGTAAAGTACAGCTTTCAACTTTAGTCGCAGCTTTTTTACAAGCAGTTTATCGGCTTGTGAACACGATTACACTGAGCGAATTTACAATCAGCTACTGAATCCGCTCAGTAGCAGCTTGTAAAGTATCTCAATGTAATCGACCCATAACGAACAAAGGGTACTTGACGTATGCATATAGTAAAAATAGGGTGAGTTATATGCATTGAAGTTCACTGATTATTATCATTCGAAATAATAAATATGTAGTATTTTACTTGTCCCAATTATTTCCAAATAATTCTTTTCTGTCGACCTACAGAGCTGCTGTTTCGTTCACAAATACCAGGTCAGTATATTATTGTTCCATATTCAACAAAATTCTGCTCGCAGGGCAAATTCATGAATTCATGAATTCATGAATCCACATGTCCAAAAAACATCCCCTAATTGGACTTGATTGGGCAGTACATACCCGCGATGTGAATGATATTTAAAGTCTTTTCTCTGTCCAGCGAGTTAAAAAATTAAACAGAACAAATAGGATTCAAACTCAAACAAACAACGTTCATCCAATTAGTTTAATGATTAATTTCGAGAGTAAATAAACATAACGAAGGGTTGAATCATTGGAGAATCATGTATACCCTTTCTCACCCCCAGGAAGAGACGTGAGGTAAACAATTGAATTCATTGGAATTCTTTCCAGAGCATGGGCGGATTAAACGGTATACGACTGGTATTTTATTTGGGAGGTTTGCGGTGAAATGAATACCGGAAAAATAACATTTGTATGAATTGGAGTGGTTTTTTCTACCCTTTACTTTATGGCCAATTTTGAGTTATAAGGTTACACTGGTCAGATGATTTTGAGGGATGTAATTTTATTTCGAATTTCTCTTTCTGTACGTTATTGGTATTCAAAACAATGAGCCGTATATTTTTATGTGGAATTCAATTATTAGCTGTGAATATGAAATTGGAAATTGAATTTTATGTTTATCTTTCACAGGGATATTATACATATTAACCTCACACATGGAATGTGATTATTGATGAATATATCATTATTACACTTGCAAACAAAAAATTAATAGGAACTTTGACTGAATCTATGCACAGATTTGTGCACAATTAATATAAGGAATGTTTGAAAATTCACTGTTTTTTCAATGAATAGAATAGAGATGGTTTAATTAATTTTCTGGGTATTTAAAGATTTGGGAAGTAGGATTTCTGAAACTTATAAATATAGCCTCGTACACCATACAACAACGCGTAAAATTGTTTAATTATTAATGAAAATCAGTATCCCTTTAAAAGAACTTTTAAAAAACCACGAATTTAATGGTTACATAATCGTTTATATAAAATCACTATGGTGGAATTATTAAAAAATTTCGATGGACGGGTTCGGTGAAAGATCATAAAAGTGAAAAGTCGTTCACAAGAAATTATTGATCCCGTGCGTGAAAGTATTGCTGTTCATTAGACGACGTTCACAACAGTTTGGAGTTACTGCGTTGACAACATTTGGGATTTAAAACAAGGATTCAGCTCTGAAGGCATATAAGGTTCAAATAATGCCACCAATTATTTTCGAAGCGTCGTCCATATGACAATTTCACCAATGAACACCCAGCAGATTTTTCAAAATATCATGTTTTCCGATGCGATACATTTTGAACTTGAAGGCTAAGTTAATAAAAAATTTTCGTATCTGAGGTGGGGAAAATTCTCGGGTTATTCATGAAAAACTGAAAGATAGAATTATTCATGTCATTAGCCAGATAGAGCCTCATTTAAAGGTACAGTATATTTGTGCTTAAAAACCTCTAGCGAGAAAGTTTTTGGGTAGTTTTAATATCTTCCATTTTTTGTTTTTTGGGGTACCGAATCTGAGGTTTGCTAACAAAATTTCGTGACGGAACATAGAAAAAAAATACAAAAAAGGAATAAAAATCTCATCCTTGGTCAGTTTTTGCTTATTACTCGGAAATGTCAACTTTTCGTGAAAAACCTATCCATACAAAATGAAGTACATAATATTTCCTACAAATTGTACTACCACAGCTCATTCTGTGACAATAAATAAATGAAAAAAAAAATTCTATGTGACAAGAGCTCCTTTCCCCATATGATCAATGCGCTAATTCCACACGAATCGGATATCTTGTATGGAAATATAAAGATTCTTCTTTTCAATATTTCAATTGAATTTTGTATAGTTCTGTCAACACAATGACCGCGAAATTTCGAATGAACATTCAGTATATCGATCTCCATTCACAAAATACATAACTTCCTATGGAAATATGAAGTTTCTTCTTTTCAATATTATTGTAAAATTGCATTTTCTAGGATACTGTTCACATTATGGCCACAAAATTTTATTGAAGCTTGTTATGAGCATCTTGCATCATTTAGCCGTAACATTCCATTTCGATTGGTTTCATTTTTTCTGAGATATGGAGGAACAAAATTTTGAATGACCATATTTTATGGAACACCCTGTACGATTTGTACGATTTTTCAATATTCCAATTGAATTTTCTATGGTTCTGTTCACACTATGGTCACACAATTTTGCATAAGGCGTATTATGGCCATCTCGCAGGTGGCCGCAACATTTCATTTTGATGGGTTTCATTTGTTTGAGATATTAAGGAACAAAACGAAACTAATCGAATTGAAATTTTGCGGCCATTCGCAAATTGGATAATAATAAGCCTTATGCAGAATGTGTGATCATAGTGTGAACAGAACCATAGAAAATTCAATCGGAATATTGAAAAGGAGAATCTTTATATTTCCCTAACAAGACATTCGATTCGTTGTGATTTTTTTTGTGAATCGGGAATAATATACTGAACGTTCATGCAAAATTTCAAGAGGATCGCATCATCGGAACCATAGAATTTAATATTTTTTCATTTATTGCGTCACAGAAAATACCTCATTATCAAATATAATTTGGGCCAGAACGGGTTGTCACAGAACGAGCTGTGGTAGAAGAAGTTTATTGGGAGTTTTATGTTCTTTCATTCTGTATGGAAAGGTGTTTCACGAAAAGTTGATAGTTTCGAGAAATGAGCAAAAAACCAAGAATGAGATTTTTATTCTTTTTTGTATTTTCCTATGTTCCGTCACGAGATTTTGTTAGCAAACCTCAAAATCGGATTCAGCTCTCCAAAATCAATAAAAATAAAGAAATCAAAACTTCCCCGAAATTTTTTTCTGTTAAAAGCACAATTCGACTGGTTTTTATGTCGAATAATCAGTTATATCCGTTTTGATTGCGAGATGATGGATGCAATGTTAACACTTTTAGTTTTCTTTTGAGAACTGAAAGGTACCAATGAGATCCACGAACTTTTCTATTCGGGTGGTCAACAAAACTGGGTCACTCTCTCCTCAGTCACCACATTTTTCTTCCGAAACTTCAAACTTCATTTCCAGGAAACAATGAATCGATCAAATTTCGACTGTATGTGTTGGGATGCCTTCTGGGTAGATGAGGTTGGTAAATTACATTGGAAAGAGAATGAGTTAATTCTATCGAACGTCAGACCCAACATAATGAGATAGAGAACTGAGAGGCAGGTCCTGGAAAAGGGATCAACACTAATTCGTCTACACAGAGGGTCCTAGAGGGATGAATTTGATTTCACTGGAGGATATGGCAATAATTCGTGAAAGAGAAATTTTAAATCTTGCTTCTTTCAGATGGTGCCTTTGATAGGAAAAACGTATTATTTTGTGATGTAAGGGATATGGGAGGAAATAATGTATGTTTGATTCGAAGGATATCCTATGGGGTGTATCTCCTGAAGCAAATATAATTTTCCTGAAACAAAAATAGGCATTGATGTTGATAGCGGAGTAAGCCAAAATGTAGTTGCATTCAATATGATGTTCACCGGTACATATTCCAGTTGACGTTATCATAACTCCTAAAATGGGCATTTTCAGTTAACACCGTCTGTCACTCAAAGATAATGATTACAGAGCTTGCTAGGTGGTTCTTAAAAATTTGAAACTCTGTGGTCTGTGGTACTCAGAATGAAAGAAGTAGACCAACATATGTTAGATATCGAAATCAGGGAAAAAAGAGATAGCCAAATATGGAAAAATATACAGGGTGTTTCACTTGAAAAAATGAAGTTGCTATCAATAGGTTGGCCACCCTGTATATATTCCATTATGTGAATCCATATTGTAAAGCCTCAGTCGATTTCGTGAAATTTTTCTGTATCTCTTTAGTAAAAAAGTTAAGGGGGGGGGGGGTCAAATTATAATGGAAAACCCAGTACACAAAAATCGGGACACTTTCTAGAGACACTCGGCCATTCACAATCATGACACCAGATACAAAGACAACCTTATAACCGCAAGGCATAGATTGACTAAAACTCAAAACACATTTTCAATGGAACGAGATTTTACAACAGACTTCCCCGGCGGCTAACATTGCTGCATGACACTACATTCAAGCGTAAATTCAAAGCGATTCTCATTGAAGTTGCATTTTATTCCATGGACGATTTATGGCGTACCAGTTCTAGTCAGTAATACATAGTTGTTTATTTATTTACGTACGTGGTGTGTATATATATTTTGTGTTTTTAGTTTGTCCTTTATGTAGGAGTGTTGTAATTTATTAACTGTTACTTTTATAATTGACAATATTATTAGTCTTCCAGATTTATGGAGGATGTTTCTTGAAATTTGTTTTTATATTTCTTGATTGTTGACATTCCCTGTGAGATTTTGAGGGTAACGAATAAATTTGAAATTTGAAGCAACTTTCGTGATAATGATACTGAAATTCAATTTTTCAACGGTATTGAAAATTACATCGAAATTATTCGATATTAAATGCACCAGAGAGAGAAGTTTGCTCTCAAGTTCAACAGTGGAATATCCGAAATATTTAAGCTCTACGATTATGACAAAATGAATGATTAATCACGAATACTATTGTTGTCTTTCTCTCATCGTTGGAAGTGACCTTATTAAGTTGTATGGTAAACAACATGATGAAATAGCGAATGAGAGGCAGGTCCTGGAAAAGGAATTAACACTAATTCGTCTACACAGAGGGTCCTACGGGAATGAATTTGATTTCACTGGAGGATATGGCAGTAATTCGTGAGGGGAAAACTTTAAATCTTGCTCCTTCAGATGGTGCTTTTCATAGGAAAAACGTAATATTTTTGTGAGGTAAAATATATTAGGTGAAATAATCTTGGATATATTGGAACGACCTCTTTTGACGCAAATTTCTTGATTAGGACACTGATATTTGATTTTTTTTACCGGTATAGAAAAATCAATCAGAAACATTCAATATAATATGCATCAGATAGAGAACTTTCTGTCAAGCATAACAGTGGAAATACAATTATACAAATGAAAAATCAATTACGAATAATGTTGTTGTTCTTCTCATATCGTTGCGGGTGACCTTATGCAATCTGTTTGGTAAACAACAAAATGAGATATAGAACTGAGAGGCAGGTCTTGGAAAAGGAATCAACACTAATTCGTCCACACAGAGGATCCTGGAGGGATGAATTTGATTTCACCGGAGGATATGGCAGTAATTCGTGAAAGGGAAATTTTAAATCTTGCCCCTTTCAGATGGTGCTTTTGATAGGAAAAACGTAATATTTTTGTGAGGTAAGGATATTGGGTGAAATAATGTTGGTTAGAATCGAACTGCCTCTTTTGACGCAACTTTCTTATTTAGGAATCATTAAAATATGAAAGCAAACTGAGAGAGGTCTTGGAAAAAGGGTACAACGCTAATTAGTCCACACAGGGATGAATTTGATTTCACTGAAGGATATGGCGATAATATGTAAAAGGGAATTTTAAAACTTGCCTTTGAGATGGATTGTAGCGTATGGTAAGCAAAACGAATTATTTTTATGCGGAAGAATATTAGATTAAATTATTTTGGTTAGATTGAAATGACATTTCTGAGGCTACTTTCGTGACGCGACAACGACAAGAAGCAGACTATTTAGTTACTTCGAAATGAAAATTAGGTATAATAATGATAATGGTTTTTACTATTGTGCATAAATGTTACACAAATATCGCAAAGTTTAGCCGATATATTCCTACATAACCTTATATTTACAATGAAATGAGCTATGAAAAAAACCATACAATTCAGACGACTCCTTACGGTAGCAATGACCTCGACATTCAAGTCATTGCAAAAAAAAAAGGAAAAAAACCAAAAATCCCACAGGTATCAAAAAACAAAACAAAAAACATACATAATTTCAGTATTGCCAACTAATGCCATCGTGATACCGACAATCAGTTGAGCTATGAGACTGAATGAACAGCAAGACGTAAACAACACGAATACAACACAATTAATGACATATTCTGGAACTAAGCTATCTCAAACTTCTGCGACGCAACAGATGCTCCCTCAGGTTTCTCCGCATTGAGGCAAGTGAAAGATTCCTGCAGGTTTGCGGTAACCGATTGTAAACTGTAACTGAATTAATTGTGAAAGACCTTTGAACTTAATGTTTGAAACAAGTGGAAAAGGTAAAAAAGTTCTCAAATGGGCATTGCGGAAAACTCCCATAAACATCAGTTTCTCGCGAAGGTATGCTGGTTCACCACAGTGAATAATTCTATGATTTTTTTATATGAGAATTGCATCATCCCTTTCGAAAAACCCATTATATTCACCATACCCTCATATAAACACGTATGGGTAAATCAAAAACAATTAACTCAATTGAAATGAAATAAATTTTTCACAAATAACGTTGTACCGGTTCCAGAACAAATCTAATCAGGACAACCAGAGCCTATTCCTCTGATTGAAACTCACGAATATTTCCCAATAAAATCAAGAATTTAATATCCGAGCCAATAATCGTTTTCACAGCCAATAACAATCCGTTAACCCGCAAAACATCGGTATCCGATTGACGCGATTATAATCCGGTTCAATGACTAACAGCTGATAAAAAAAAATCAATTTCCATTTCAACGAAGACCATCATGGTCAACATTGAACAAAGCGTTCTTGATGAAAAACAGAGAATGCTTAGGTCAGAGGTAGTATGTAACCAGGGCCTACGCATGCTGTATAATGGTTTTTTGCTAAATCCATTATGTTGCCACGTTACCATTCGCTTATTCATTTGGCCGCATGAGGTAATTATACTTCATTTGGCCGCCCCTCTTGTGTTGTTTCGTATTTTTCATTACATGAATGTTTTACTGAAATTGCCTATTTTTCAGGGGGCTATGTGAGATATTGTAATTGTTGGGTGTAAAGGATTTCACAGATAATGTCGTAAAAGAATTGTTTAAATTTTTTTTTTGTATTTGAGTGTTCCACCCTTTTCTGATACAAATAGAAAATCTTCGAACGAACAAACATACTTTTGGAAATGTTCATATTGCTGTCCAGCTCAACAGTGAAATATTCCAAATATCTGAGCTCTACAATTATGACTTAATCAATGATCAACCATGAATAATGTTATTGTCTTGTTCTTATCGTTGGAAGTGAACTAACCTTTCTAATGAAAAGTTTTGTGTCACAATAAATTATTATGTTTTTTCAATTTATAAATTGTAATGCTCCTATTGGAAAACCCTTATATTCTCCTGTAGAAATCTATCACCATACCCACATATAGTCCGTTCACGAGAGGTTGAGCACATAGTAGGCGTTTCTTTATTTATCTGAAGTTGGCAGTATTTGCTGTCATAACGTAAAATAAGTCAACGTTGCCGAATGTACTGGCCTCGTCCGACGAGCTAGCGAGTTGTCAGACAACTCTATGCAATATTGACAACATTGCGTAGCAATCTGATAAGAAAATAAGAACATAACCTAAAATTTTAATATACACAGTGCCAAATTTCCATGGCCAACCGACGGCTCAACCTTTCGTGAATGGACTATAGATACACTTTATGGGTGAATCAAAAACAATCACCTCAATTGGAATTAAAAACTTTTTCAAAAATAACGTTGTACCTGTTTCGGAACGAATCCAATCAGGACAACAAAGCCTATCCTCTGATTGATACTCACGAAATATTTCCCAATAAAATCAAGAATTTAATATCCGAGCCAATAATCGTTTCCACAGCCAATAATAATCCGTTTAACCCGCAAAAACATCGGTATCCGATTGACGCGATTATAATCCGGTTCAATGACTAACAGCTGATAAAAAAATCAATTTCTATTTCAACGACGACCATCATGGTCAACATTGAACAAAGCGTTCTTGATGAAAAACAGGGAATGCTTAGGTCAGAGTAGGATGTTAATAGATGAATTTATTTTGTTTGTACTGAAGCAACCATGCTTCAATCAGTGGAAATAACACTTAGTTCAATAAAACTTGAAAGAACATCTTGAGTTTTTCACCAAGAGTATATACGAAGGCCTTCGACATTACAAAAGCACATGAAATAATAAACCGAACCAGAGTACCTTTTCTTTTTGACACTTATTCTAAGAGTTACATGAACAAAATCATAATACAGCAGATAGTCTGCTGGAACTGAAACTGAACAGTGGTTCCATTGAACACAATATGATAACTTCATGCCTACGCATGCTGTATAATGTTTTTTTTCTATATCAGTTATGTTGCCACGTTTTCCATTCGCTTTATTTATTTTGCCGCATGAGGTAATTATACTTTCATTTGGTTGCTCCCTTGTGTTTCGTATTTTTATTAGACTGAATGTTCCTACTGAAATTGCCTATTTTTCAGGAGGCTATGTGAGATATTGTAATTGTTGGGTGTGAAGGATTCCACAGATTATGCCGTAGAAGAATTCATTTGATTTTTTGTTGTATTTGAGGGTGCACCTTTTTTTTATACAAATGGAAACTCTTCGAAGAAACAAACATACTTTTGAGAATATACATATTGCTTTCCAGCTCAACAGTGAAATATTCAAATATCCAGCTCCACAATTATGACTTAATTAATGATCAACTAACGAATAATGTTATTGTTTTGTTCTCATCGTTGGGATGACCTAACTTTTCAAATGAAAAGTTTTGTGTCACACAAAATGATTTATCTTTTGTTAATTCATAAATTGTAATGCTTCTATTGAAAAACCTTTTATATATATTCTTCTAAAGAAATCTATCACCATGCCCAATAGATACACTTTAAGGGTAAATCAAAAAACAGTCATTCAATTGAAATGAAATAACTTTTTCAAAAATAACGTTGTACCTGTTTCGGAACGAATCCAATCAGGACAACCAGAGCCTATTCCTCTGATTGAAACTCACCAAATATTCCCCAATAAAACTCAAGAATTAATATCCGAGCCAATAATCGTTTCCACAGCCAATAACAATCCGTTTAACACGCAAAAACATCGGTATCCGATTGACGCGATATAATCCGGTTCAATGACTAACAGCTGATAAAAAAATCAATTTCCATTTCAACGACGACCATCATGGTCAACATTGAAGAAAGCGGTCTTGATGAAAAACAGGAATGCTTAGGTCAGAGGTAGGATGTACCAGGGCCTACGCATGCTGTATAATGGTTTTTTTTCTAAATCCATTATGTTGCCACGTTTTCCATTCGC
Organism: Propylea japonica; assembly: GCA_013421045.1. Classification (NCBI taxonomy): domain Eukaryota; kingdom Metazoa; phylum Arthropoda; class Insecta; order Coleoptera; family Coccinellidae; genus Propylea; species Propylea japonica. The sequence continues at coordinate 80,699,265 of CM024242.1, read as the reverse complement.
TTTATTCATTTGGCCGCATGAGGTAATTATACTTTCATTTGGCTGCTCCCCCTTGTGTTGTTTCGTATTTTCATTACACTGAGAATGTTTCTACCGAAATTGCCTATTTTTCAGGGGGCTATGTGAGATATTGTAATTGTTGGGTGTAACGGATTTCGCAGATTATGTCGTAGAAAAATTAATTTAATTCATATTCTGTATTTGTGCATTGCACCCTTTTTGATACAGATGGAAATTCTTCGAAGAAACAAACATACTTTTGAAAATGTACATGTTGCTATCCAGTTCAACGGTGAATATTCCAAATATCTATAAGCTCTACAAGTATGACTTATCAATGATCAACCATGAATAATGTTATTGTCCTGTCTTATCGTTGAAAGTGACCTAACTTTTCAAATAAAAAGTTTTGTGTCACACTAAATGATTTATGTTTTTTACAATTTATAATTGTTATGCTCCTATTGGAAAACCCCTTATATTCTCCTGTAGAAATCTATCACCATACCCACATGGATACACTTTATGGGGTAAATCAAAAAACAATCACTTCAATTGGAATTAAATAACTTTTTCAAAAATAACGTTGTACCTGTTTCGGAACAAACCAATCAGGACAACCAGAGCCTATTCCTCTGATTGAAACTCGCGAAATATTTCCCAATAAAAATCAAGAATTCAATATCCGAGCCAATAATCGTTTCCACAGCCAATAATAATCCGTTAACCCGCAAAACATCGGTATACGATTGACGCGATTAAAATCCGGTTCAATGACTAACAGCTGATAAAAAAAATCAATTTCCATTTCAACGACGACCATCATGGTCAACATGGAACAAAGCGGTCTTGATGAAAAGCAGGGAATGCTTAGGTCAGAGGTAGGATGTAACCAGGGCCTACGCATGCTGTATAATGGTTTTTTGCTAAATCCATTATGTTGCCACGTTTTTCATTACACTGAATGTTCCTACCGAAATTGCCTATTTTTCAGGGGGCTATGTGAGATATTGTAATTGTTGGTTATAAAGGATTTCACAGATAATGTCGTAAAAGAATTGTTTAATTTTTTTTTGTATTTGAGTGTTCCACCCTTTTCTGATACAAATAGAAAATCTTCGAAGGAACAAACATACTTTTGGAAATGTTCATATTGCTGTCCAGCTCAACAGTTAAATATTCCAAATATCTGAGCTTTACAATTATGACTATAAAGAACATCTTAAGTTCTTCACCAAGAGTAGAAATAGATAATAATGCCTTCGAAATTTACGAGCAGATGAACAATATGATCGAAACAGAATACCTATTCTTTTTGTCACTTAATCTAAACGCTACATGGACAGAATCATAATACAACAGATAGCTTGCTGGAACTAAAACTGAGCAGTGGTTTTTGTAAACAAAATATGATAACTTCTAAAAGGAACAAGTTTCTGATAAAAAAATCAATTTCCATTTCAACGAAGACCATCATGGTCAACATTGAACAAAGCGTTCTTGATGAAAAACAGAGAATGCTTAGGTCAGAAGTAGGATGTAACCAGGGCCTACGCATGCTGTATAATGGTTTTTTTCTAAATCCATTATGTTGCCATGTTTTCCATTCGCTTTATTCATTTGGCCGCATGAGGTAATTATACTTTCATTTGGCTGCTCCCCCTTGTGTTGTTTCGTATTTTTCATTACACTGAATGTTTCTACCGAAATTGCCTATTTTTCAGGGGGCTCTGTGAGATATTGTAATTGTTGGGTGTAAAAGATTTCACAGATTATGCCGTCTGAGACCTAAGTAATTTAATATTTTTGTATTTGAGCGTTGCACCCTTTGCTAATATGAATAAAAACTCTTCGAACAATCAAACATACTTTTGAAAATGTACATATTGTTATCCAGCTCAACAGTGAAATATTTCAAATATCTAAGCTCTAAAATTATTACTTAACCAATGATCAACCATGAATAATCTTATTGTCTTGTTCTTATCGTTGGAAGTGACCTAACTTTTCAAATGAAAAGTTTTGTGACACACTAAATGATTTATGTTTTTTCAATTATCAATTGTAATGCTCCTATTGGAAAACCCCTTATATTCTCCTCCTCCTGTAGAAATCTATCACCATACCCACATAGATACACTTTATGGGTAAATCAAAAAAAACAATCAACTCGACTGAAATTAAATAAGTTTTTCAAAAATAACGTTGTACCTGCTTCGGAACAGATCCAATCAGGACAAACAGAGCCTATTCTTCTGATTGAAGCTCACGAAATATTTCCCAATAAAAATCAAGAATTTAATATCCGAGCCAATAATCGTTTCCACAGCCAATAACAATCCGTTTAACCCGCAAAAACATCGGTATCCGATTGACGCGATTATAATCCGGTTCAATGACTAACAGCTGATAAAAAAAATCAATTTCCATTTCAACGACGACCATCATGGTCAACATGGAACAAAGCGGTCTTGATGAAAAACAGGGAATGCTTAGGTCAGAGGTAGGATGTAACCAGGGCCTACGCATGCTGTATAATGGTTTTTTCTAAATCCATTATGTTGCCACGTTTTCCATTCGCTTTATTCATTTGGCCGCATGAGGTAATTATACTTTCATTTGGCTGCTCCCCCTTGTGTTGTTTCGTATTTTTCATTACACTGAATGTTTCTACCGAAATTGCCTATTTTTCAGGGGGCTTTGTGAGATATTGTAATTGTTGGGTGTAAAATATTTCACAGATTATGCCCGTATAAGAATAAATTAATTTATTTTGTTTGTACTGAAGCGTTGCTGCCTTTCTTGGTACAAATTAAAGCTCGCTGAACAGACAAACTTGCTCTAATCAGTGGATACAACAATTAGTTCTATAAAACAGGAAAAAACATCTTGAGTTCTTCACCAAGAGTGTCATCGAAGGCCTTCAAAATTAACGAAAGCACATGAACAATATGATCGAAACAGAGTACCTATTTTATTTGCCACCTATCTAAGCACTACACGAACAGAATAATAATACATCAGATAGCTTTCTGGAACTGAAACTGAACAGTGGTTCTTGTACACAACATGATAACTTCTGAAAGGAAAGAGTTTGCTGATAAAAAAATTAATTTCCATTTCAACGACTACCATCATAGTCAACATTGGACAAAGCGTTCTTGATGAAAAACAGGGAATGCTTAGGTCAGAGGTAGGATGTAACCAGGGCCTACGCATGCTGTATAATGGTTTTTTGCTAAAGCCATTATGTTGCCACGTTTTCCATTCGCTTTATTCATTTGGCCGCATGAGGTAATTATACTTTCATTTGGCTGCTCCTCCTTGTGTTGTTTCGTATTTTTCATTACACTGAATGTTCTACCGAAATTGCCTATTTTTCAGGGGGCTATGTGAGATATTGTAATTGTTGGGTGTAAAGGATTTCACAGATAATGCCCAGAAGAATTAATTTAATTTATTTTTTCGTATTCGAGCGTTGCACCCTTTCTCATACAAATAGCAACTCTTCGAACAAACAAACATACGTTTTTGCATATCGCAAAATTTTCCTACTTCAGTCTACAACGAGGAGCGCTCGGGTATTGTCATGGGACTGCCCGACTACCCGAGCGCTCCTCGTGTAGACTGAAGTAGGAAAATTTTGCGATATGCAAAAAAACGCTTCAGTCAAGGCAACAAATGGTAAACATTTCGCTACTTTGTTCGAGTTTCATGCTATGGAAGAAGGTTTTCGTATGGCACAAGAGATGGCGTTTTCGGTATTTTAACATGCATTCAGTGTCTTTCAGTGTTACTGTTATGGCATTGTTGTGTGGGATAGATAATACCTTAAAGGAGACGCCGTTTCGCATTAAGTTCCAAGAAATACCTTCTATCATTCAGAGCTATCCTGTGCTGATGAGTCCTAATAAGGACGAAATTGCCATCCTTAGGTGCTCTGGTTGATATAACTTCCTTGCATTTTGTCTCGAACAAGGACGAAGTTAGCTCCGAAGTATGAGTTTAAACATACTTTGAAAATGTTCATATTGCTATCCAGCTCAACAGTGAAATATTTCAAATACCTGAGCATTACAATATGACTAAATGAATGATCAACTACGAATAATGCTATTGTCTTTTGTTCTTATCTTGGGAGTAAACTAACTTTTCGAATAAAAAGTTTTGTGTCACACTAAATGATTTATGTTTTTTTCAATTTATAAATTGCAATGCTCCCATTGGAAAAACCCTAATATTCTCCTGCAAAAATTTATCACCATACCCACATAGGTATATTTTATGGTTGAATCAAAAACAATCAACCGAATTGAAATAACTTTTTCACAAATAACGCTGTACCTGCTTCGGAACGAATCCAATCAGGACAACCAGATCCTATTCTTCTGATTGAAACTCTCGAAATATTTCCCAATAAAAATCAAGAATTTAATATCCGAGCCAATAGTCGTTTTCACGGCCAATAACAATCCGTTTAACCCGCAAAAACATCGGTATCCGATTGACGCGATTATCATCCGACTCGATGACTAACAGCTGAAAAAAAAAAATCAATTTCCATTTCAACGAAGACCATCATGGTCAACATGGAACAAAGCGGTCTTGATGAAAAACAGAGAATGCTTAGGTCAGAGGTAGGATGTAACCAGGGCCTACGCATGCTGTATAATGGTTTTTTACTGAATCCATTATGTTGCCACGTTTTCCATTCGCTTTATTCATTTGGCCGCATGAGGTAATTATACTTTCATTTGGCTGCTCCCCCTTGTGTTGTTTCGTATTTTTCATTACACTGATGTTTCTACCGAAATTGCCTATTTTTCAGGGGACTATGTGAGATATTGTAATTGTTGGGTGTAAAGGATTTCACAGATAATGTCGCAGAAGAATTAATTTTTTTTTGTATTTGAGCGTTGCAACTTTTTCTGATACAATTATAAACTCTTCGAACAAACAAACATACTTTTAAAAATGTACATATGGTTATCCAGCTCAACAGTGAAATATTTCAAAAATCTAAGCTCTAAATTTATGACTTAATCAATGATCAACCATGAATAATCTTATTGTCCTGTTTTGTGTCACACTAAATGATTTATGTTTTTTTTAATTTATAAATTGTAATGCTCCTTTTGAAAACCCCCTTATATTCATACTTGAAGAAATTTATCAGCATACCCACATAGATACACTATAAGGATAGATCACAAAAACAATCAACTCAATTGAAATAAATTTTTCACAAAAACGTTGTACCTGCTTCGGAACAGATCCAATCAGGACAACAGAGCCTATCCTCTGATTGAAACTCACGAAATATTTCCCAATAAAAATCAAGAATTTAATATCCGATCCAATAATCGTTTCCACAGCCAATAATAATCCGTTTAACCCGCAAAAACATCGGTACCTATCCGATTGACGCGATTATAATCCGGTTCAATGACTAACAGCTGATGAAAAAAATCAATTTCCAATTCAACGAGGACCTTCATGGTCCACATGAAACAAAGCGTTCTTGATGAAAAACAGGGAATGCTTAGGTCAGAGGTAGGATGTAACCAGGGCCTACGCATGCTGTATAATGGTTTTTTGGTAAATCCATTATGTTGCCAGGTTTTCCATTCGCTTTATTCATTTGGCCGCATGAGGTAATTATACTTTCATTTGGCTGCTCCCCTTGTGTTGTTTCGTATTTTTCATTACACTGAATGTTTCCACCGAAATTGCTTATTTTTCAGGAGGCTGTGTGAAGTATTGTAATTTTTGGGTGTGAAGGATTTTCACTGATAATGTCGTAGAAGAATTAATTTATTTGTGTTTTTGTATTTGAGCGTTGCACTCTTTGCTGATACAAATGGAAACTCTTTGAACAAACAAAACATACTTTTGAAAATGTACACATTGCTATCCAGCTCAATAGTGGAATATTCCAAATATCTAAGCTCAACAATTATGACTAAATGAATGATCAACTACGAATAATGTTGTCGTCTTGTTCTAATCGTTGGGAGTGACCTAACTTTTCAAATAACAAGTTTGGTGTCACAATAATAGCTATTATTACAACTAGGGAAATATGAATAGTATATTCCCGAGGTTGTCCTAGTTACATCCCGAGGGCGAAGCCCGAGGGATGTATAGACAACCGTGGGAAATGTATTCATATTTCCCGTGTTGTAATCAATAGTTTTTTTCTGATCGAAACAATATCGTTCTTAAATGGAAAAATTAATATTATATTGTAAATTTTTGATTTAATTGGATTTTTAACGTTGCTATGGGCCGTGATTGTGAGAATCATGGTGTCTGGTTTTATTTTGACGTCTTGTCAAAAATAAAAATTATTGAAATAATGTCGAACTACATCGAAACTCAAACGGGCGAAAACCCGTGAATTTTTGATACCGGTCAAATTTAAAGCTGTCTATAGTAATGACTATGAAGGCTTTCGGGAGTGGAAAAGAAAAAGTTTGGTGGACGGTGTCAGCCAAAAATTTTGCTAGCATATTTTGAAGATTTTTGGTATGATACTCTGATTCTTGTTATTTTCAATGTATGATTAATTCATTCCATCTCTAGTTGCAGGAATATTCATCAAACACGTTATGGCCAAAATGATCTATTTTAAGATCATTTGTTAAGAACAAAAATAAAGGACACGTTCCCAAAAAATCAGCAGTGTTGTCCAGAGAGCAGATCAAGAAATTTTTGATAGAAGCTCCAAATGACTTTTTCTGATGTATAAGGTTGCATATTATACGATTTTTAGTAAAATGTTACTTGACGTTTCATATTTCCCTTGGGATAATAAGACTTGACGTTTCATATTTCCCTTGGGAAATATGAGTGTGTTATGACATATGGTAACTAAGGCGATAAGACTCAATATTGATTCGATCAGAAAAAAATGATATATGTTTTTTTAAATTTATGAATTATAATGCTCCTATTGGAGAACCCCTTAAATTATCATGTAGAAATCTATCACCCTACCCACATAGATATACTTTATGGGTAACTCAAAGAACAATCAACTCAATTGAAATGAAGAAACTTTTTCACAAATAATGTTGTACCTGTTTCAGAACAAATTCAATCAGGACAACCAGAGCCTTTTCCTCTGATTGAAACTCACGAAATATTTCCCAATAAAAATCAAGAATTTAATATCCGAGCCAATAATCGTTTCCACAGCCAATAACAATCCGTTTAACCCGCAAAAACATCGGTATTCGATTGACGCGATTATAATCCGGTTCAATGACTAACAGCTGATAAAAAAATCAATTTCGATTTCAACGACGACCATCATGGTCAACATTGAGCAAAGCGTTCTTGATGAAAAACAGGGAATGCTTAGGTCAGAGGTAGGATGTAACCAGGGCCTACGCATGCTGTATAATGGTTTTTTGCTAAATCCATTATGTTGCCACGTTTTCCATTCGCTTTTTCATTGGCCGCATGAGTAATTATACTTTCATTTGGATGCTCCCCCTCGTGTTGTTTCGTATTTTCATTACACTGAATGTTTCTACCGAAATTGCCTATTTTTCAAGGGGCTATGTGAGATATTGTATTGTTGGGTGTGAAGGATTTCCCAGATTATATGCCGTATAAGAATAAATTATTAAATTAATTTTTTTTTTTTAATTGAGCGTTGCACCCTTTTCTGATACAAATAGAAATTCTTCGAACAAACAAAACATATACTTTCAAAAATGTACATATTGCTATCCAGCTCAACAGTGAAATATTCCAAATATCTAAGCTCTACAATAATGACAATGATCAACTATGAATAATGTTATTGTCTTGTTCTTATCGTTGAGAGTGACCTACCTGTTCAAATAAAAAGTTTTGAGTCATATTAAATGATTTATGTTTTTTTTTTAATTTATAAATTGTAATGAGCCTATTGGAAAACCCCTTATATTCTCCTGTAGAATCTATCATCATACCCACATAGTAACACTTTATGAGTAAATCAAAAAACAATCAATTCAATTGAAACGAAATAATTTTTTCACAAATAATGTTGTACCTGTTTCGGAACAAACCCAATCAGGACAACTAGCGCTATTCCTCTGATTGAAACTCACGAAATATTTTCCAATAAAAATCAAGAATTTAATATCCGAGCCAATAATCGTTTCCACAGCCAATAACAATCCGTTTAACCCGCAAAAACATCGGTATCCGATTGACGCGATTATAATCCGGTTCAATGACTAACAGCTGATAAAAAAATCAATTTCGATTTCAACGACCATCATGGTCAACATTGAACAAAGCATTCTTGATGAAAAACAGGGAATACTTAGGTCAGAGGTAGGATGTAACCACGCATGCTGTATAATGTTTTTTTGCAAAATCCATTATGTTGCCACGTTTCCATTCGCTTTATTCATTTGGCCGCATGAGGTAATTATACTTTCATTTGGCTGCTCCCCCTTGTGTTGTTCCGTATTTTTCATTACACTGAATGTTTCTTCCGAAATTGCCTATTTTTCAGGGGGCTATGTGAGATATTGTAATTGTTGGGTGTGAAGGATTTCACAGATTATGTCGTAGAAGAATTAATTCAATTTTTTTGTATTTGAGCGTTGCACCCTTTTTCTGATACAAATAGAAATTCTTCGAACAAACAAACATACTTTGAGAATGTACATATTGCTATCCAGCTCAACAGTTAAATATTCCAAATATCTAAGCTCTACAATTATGAGTTAATTAATGATCAATACGAATAATGTTATTGTCTAGTTTTATCGTTGGAAGTGATCTAACTTTTGAGAAGTTTTGTGTCACATAAATGATTTCTGTTTTTTAAATCTATAAATTGTAATGCTACTATTGGAAAACCCCTTATATTCCCCTGTAGAAATCTATCACCATACCCACATAGGTACACTTTATGGGTAAATAAAACAACAATCAACTCAATTGAAATGGAATAACTTTTTAACAATTCTTTTTGTACCTGCTTCCTCGGTTTGAAACTCACGAAATATTCCCAATAAAAATCAAGAATTTAATATCCGAGCCAATAATCGTTTCCACAGCCAATAACAATCCGTTTAACCCGCAAAAACATCGGTATCCGATTGACGCGATTATAATCCGGTTCAATGACTAACAGCTGATAAAAAAATCAATTTCGATTTCAACGACCATCATGGTCAACATGGAACAAAGCGTTCTTGATGAAAAACAGGGAATGCTTAGGTCGAGGGTAGGATGTAACCAGGGCCTAGCATGCTGTATAATGGTTTTTTCCAAATCCATTATGTTGCCACGTTTTCCATTCGCTTTATTCATTTGCCGCATGAGGTAATTATACTTTCATTTGGCTGCTCCCCTTGTGTTGTTTCGTATTTTCATTACACTGAATGTTTCTACCGAAATTGCTATTTTTCAGGGAGCTATGTGAGATATTGTAATTGTTGGGTGTAAAGGATTTCACAGATTATGTCGTATAAGAATTAGTTGATTAATTCTTTTTGTGTTTGAGCGTTGCGCCATTTTTTCATAGAAGAGTGGATGTAGTCAATGAAACAATCGCACTGCCAGGGATCTCTGCTGTCTGAGTACTTAGGGTAGAAAACAGAAATCGTAATTCTCGAAAGGCCAACCCAGTCTTAAAAACCCCAGTTTTAATAATAATAATGATAGATAACTAACAGAACTAGACGAACTGTCCTTGTTACTATTTTCATTTTGTTCTCAGTTATGTACTCTTCAGCCTTGAAGAAGTTGAAATATACAGGGTGACTGTAAAGAAATGCGAGGGACTTAGGCAGATGATTCCTCGATGAAAATAAGAAGGGGTAGTTCATATAATTTTTTTTCGAAATCGACCTCCCTTCCAAAAGACAGCCTTTGGGAGGCGATGACGAGTTGACAGTTTTCAATTTTTTTTACTCACACATTTTTTTGATCCCATAACTTTATTATTAGGGGTTAAAAATAACAACCTCTTATGATTTTCCTTCAGAAATGGTTTTCGTGGGATAGATTTTCGAGAACTAAAATTCTTTTATGGTTTCTCATTCAATTCTAAAGAAAAAAAACTGCTGCAAAATTACGATACTGTCGATACTTCTCTCGGGAAAAACCTTACAAGCAGTTACTGTTTATTCCATTTCATGTTCCATAGAATGAATATTCTTAAATATTGTTAATGCTCAAAATTGATTTTGTCAATTATGCTTATTAATCGAAAGAAAGTTCTATTTGTGATACTAAAATAGTAAGGATATAATTTTCTCCAGAAATTAGCAACTAAACATCCAGAAAGATTTATAGAACATATTTATCTTCCTTTCATAGGCATACAATATCTTAGAATATTCATTTTATGGAACACTTATACGATGAAATGGAATTAACAGTGATCATAACTGCTTGTAAGTTTTTATTTTTTCTTAGAAAAGTATCGACTGTATCGAAATTTTGCTTCTCCAGAATTGGAAACCATAAGAGAATTTATTTTTCGAAAATCTATCCCACGAAAACATGTTTGAACGAAAATCATAGGGGGTTATTATTTTCAAACCCCTAATAATGAAGATATGAGATCTAAAAAAATTGTGTGAGTAACATCTACTCAGTGTTTCATATTATGTACAGTTTATGACTCAGTCTTTCTAAGAAACCGTAAAAAAATTAAAAACTATCAACTTGTCATCGCTTTCCAAAGGCGTATCTTGGAAAGGGGGGGTAACTGTAACGTGGTTTACTCGGCGAAACTTACCTCGAGCGCCAGCTATTTTTTTTATAGGGGAGAATAGCAAACCTACCAGGGCAGCTGCTAGTCAGAGACAGAGTTCTTTGTTATCTAAGATATTAGCGATTACAGAGAAAATCAGAAATAGAATAAGTTACACAATTTATTCAAATAGCGAAAATAGTTATATAAACATACAGTGATATAAGGCGCTATATGAAATGAATACAAAATATAAGATTGGTCAGTTTTGTCTGACCACGAGCACTTACATAAGAAACAAATATTTCCCCGGTACGAGTCAGCCAGAATAGAAGGTGGGTTAAAGTTAAACGGTGAATTCAAATTAATGATAATACCAGGTAAAACAGGGATAAAAGGGGTCAGTATAAGAGTGCACAACAGTTATCTTTGTCCGATATTCTTTCAGTCCCAGAATTCACCACGTTGTCTACCACTTTGCTTGTTTCACGTCTAAACAGGTTGGGTTTGACCAGGTTAAATTAGAGGGTTGAATGGGATATGTCGAACGTGCTACAGCATTGTTCGTTAGGCCTTCCGGTCTGACCATGGGTATACACGCCATGAAGGACAGACTAACTACGGGCACTAAGGAGCGGGACAGAGCAGGATTGTTATTCGGTCGAAAGTACTATAGCATTGGTTTGCATCAGTTTTCCGGTCTGACCATGGGTATACACGTCATGAAGGACAGACTAACTACGGGCACTGGTTGTACAGACAAACGTACTATAGCAGTGGTTCGTTTGGGCCTTCTGGTCTGACCATGGGTATACACACCATGAAGGACAGACTAACTACGGGCACCGGACAAATTAGGAAAGGTAAAAAACGGAACAGCATTTAGGTAGACTCAACGAGGATTAAATATAGGACTGTAGTAAATCGGCTCGGTACTTACAATTCGATTGCACTAGCACTCACAACAAGGTAATAAAAATCAGACAATTCGATAGCTACAGCACGGTCGCTTAGAAAATTTAGAAACTTTTAAAAGCGTACGTCTAAAGCAGAACTAATTACCGATGGAGGGAAACCCGCCTTTTATAATCTTCCGGAGGGGGGTGGAAAAGGTAGGCGCACAAACGTTAAAAAATTTCAGGGGAGTACCTCGGTAAAAACATCTTCAAAACTGGCTTATCGTACGTATATGCAAAAACGGCGTTATCTGCGATCGGCGTGATCTTGCGGATGGTTCACTATGTTTTATGTATGAAAAACAAAATCAATCGCAGAATGTTCGGTTTTTGGATTGTTGTGAATTAATCTGAAAAGGAATAAAAATTCACGATTTAAAATGATAACTCGGTTAAAATTATTTAAAATGAAGATCAATTTCCGCGTTATAAAATTGAACTTCATTACAGAACTACCCCGCTTATTTTCATCGAGGGAATCATCTCCCAAACTCCCTCGCATCTGTTTACAGACACCTGTATGGGCGCAACGTCATTCTAAGTCGTTGTTTTCGCTACGTAGTCCTACACCTTTATTCTACCCCTAAATAAAATAGAAGCAAGTAAAAAGCAAATTGGATTCTTAGAAAAGAATCTACCTAATGTAGAAAAAGACCTAAAAATAATCCAATCCCAGCCGAATAAAACCGTGGTAACCAGTCATCGCCTTTCTCGCACTCAAAAACAGTCGTCAGAAAACGAGGTAAATTAAAACCCTTGAGGGACACCACAGCAATGTCATCATCCATTTCCGTGTGATAAAACTCGAAGGGAACGCACTCCGGGGCTACAAAAACACATTCAAAGAATACTTCGACATAATTGAAAGAGCGCTGGAATGGCGGAACGATTTTTAAAACACAAACGCACTGCCTACTGATGAATTCTTTAACGATGCCTCTGAAGCCCTCGATCCAATATAGGTACGTGTAAAATGAGTTATTGTACGATGAATAATTAATAAATGTTCTCGTTTTGGGGATGGGGCGACAATTTTGAGGGTGATTTTCCGTACCGGAATTAACGTGCTGGAGGGGAGATGACGCGCCAACAGACACTCCTTCAAACGTAATTGATGGTTCGCCGTTGACGAGTTGATGATGGGTTGGTTCACAGCGGTTTTTAAGGGTGACTTGCGGTGGTATTGATTTCGTTGGAATGCTGTTAAGGAAGAAGAATGTAGTTAACGAATAAACAATTCCAGTGATTTCCATAAAAAGTCATTTTTAGAAAATACTGGAACCTTAAGAACCTCAGAGTAAATTGTAAAAAATGGAGTTTGCCTTCACGCTTTATTTATGCAGCCAAGTAGAATCTGTTTATACGCGCGATCAAACTTTCGGCGTTGCGAAATCGCCCGTATGTTTATTCCGTATTGGGATGATCGGATGATCACTCTGATAGTGACGCTTGCGTATGTTAAAGATAATTCTGTCAGTTTAGCAACCATTGTCTATAGTGTAAAGTTTCTTGATTTGATGTGTTACATTTCATTTAGATTTGACGTTCATAAACTGAATCATTTCAATGATTTGGTGGCAGTTTATTGTTGCTTAAGGCTATTCCGTTAATAGTAGCCAGGGCTTAATTACGAAAATATTGTATTATATTCAGGAATTGAAAAATGCAGATCAAACCAATTGTTTACTTCAACCCAGTGTGGCAGTGAAGTGCTTTCCATCTCACTTTAATGCTTGGTTGATTACAATACAGTATTATTCACTCGTAGGGGCATCTCTATGTTTATTTCTACTCTTGAGCCGGGTTTAGACGAAGCGCACCTACTCGCGCACCAGCCTCGCTTCCGCTCCCTCGCATAATGTGAACATGCTCCTCGCCATGAGGCCCCTCGTCCTAGGGTTGAACCATTGCCGGTCGGTTTCAGTTCAGTCGCGCATCAAAGAAGCCTCGCTGTGTCGTTTGAACAAGCTTCTAGAGCTGGTCGAGTCTCGGACTCTATACGAGGCTGATTACTGCCTCGCCTTCTCATCCGGGCTCGCCCTTTCAGGCGAATCCAGCGCGTCGTGTAAACACTGGCGCGAGATGAGTTTTGGTGCGCGAGGAGGTGACGAGGTTTGACTCGCGAGTGGGTGCGCTTCGTCTAAACCCGGCTTTAGTTAAAAATCCATAGCGATTAGGCGTTTTTTGTTTCGTAGTTAGGTTTTCGGAAAAAAATTCAATGAAATCAATGAAATAAGCTAGTGGCTTACTTAATAACGATCCGAATTAGCAGTTGAATTTTAATCACAGTTTACAAAATACCAACTGGCCACCTTGTTGTGATTCGTCATCCCCAATAATTATTACGCTTGCTCGTACGTCATCATGACGAGACGTTTGAACTCAGCAGTAAATAAATCGCACTTTAGTATTTAATTGAGAATTAATTACTTGAAATTTCAAGTGAATAATTGAAAAGGTATACAGGGTGTCTGTAAACAAATGCGAGGGACTTGAAGATGATTCCTCAATGCAAATAAGCAGGTGTAATTCATAGAAATTTTTTTCGAAATCGACCTCCTTTCCGCCTTTTAGAAGGCGATTTCGAGTTGACAGTTTTTATTTTTTTAGGAAAAAAACACTGACTCATAAAACTATAAATAATTTGATTCATCAAGTAGGTGGTCCTCACACAAATTTTTTTTTATCATCCCATAATTTTCATTTTTTCATTTGTCCAAGGAAACCATAATATTTTTGGCTGAAGTAACCTATACTCCGTTCACGAAAGTTTGAGCGCCTAGCAGGCGTTTGTTCATTTATCTTAAGTTGGCAGTATTTGATGTCATGACGTAAAATAAAGTCAACGTTGCCGAATGTACGCGGCCTCGTCGTCTGACGAACTTCCTAGTTATCAGAGAACTCTATGCAATTTTGACTTAACCTTAATTTCAATATACACAGAGGAATATGCCAAATTGTCATGGCCAACCGACAGCTCAACGTTTCGTGAACAGACTTTAGGTATAATGACATAAGGAAAAGTTATAATATATGGATGGTCTCTTCGATATCAAAAAACACAATCATATCTATCTCTCTAAATCAAGGCATACTCTCAAATAGAGAAAAAAAAAATGGAATAGAATTAACATAAACACGCTGTAGGTCGCTGACGGTAAGAAATAGAAAAAGATGGTATTCAAAGAAACATTCAGAATAAATTATCGTTTCCATTGCAACATCAAAAGGTTTATGTTTCTGGAGAAAAAATTTTTGATAGCACCGCAACGCCTGGCGTCTTCATTCATTTTTCCGACACATCTCAAGTCAACATCACCTCGTACCAAATACCCTCAACAAAATAAAATTATTCATCCCTTTTCGAGAAAAATAGTTTACCCAGATAAGTGAATCAACCTGTACATATCCAGATATGAACTCTTTGATCGTTCACATTCAAATAACATCCATTCCGTCCGGTTGAACGAGAGTAGGCCAACTGTAACGAGAAATCGTTTCCATCACAAAATTGTAGCTGTATTAATTGTTCCGGAATTAATCATAACAACAGCAGGTTTACGGTAAAAACACACAGAAACAGGTTTTTGCCCGATGCAAACGTTTTATTTTATCAGTGAATAATTTATATCAATTTTTTATGGAACAATGATGAATATGGGACGATTCTGAAATTTTCAGGAAGCATGTTGGACCAATTTCAATCTATGTCAACAATATTGATATCGCATACGAGTATGTCGAAGCGTGCTGTGGATTTTTTTTATTTACGATGGTCATTCAAGGTTTCATATTCAGTTTGGGCTGCGGTTTATAGTAACATGTGATTATTGATATGTTGTTTGGGTTATTTCCGTCATTTACTTCTCCTGTTCAACTTCAAGAAAACACTTGAGATTCTTAACACTCAGAAAAGCAACTTTCGTCACTCTTTGATGATGTTTGTCATTTTTCATTAGGGGTATTCCAATAAGAGGTGTTATTTTGATATTCAAAGAAAAATGCCATTTTTCAATATAAATGATCGGATGTTTTTATTCATTTATAAGAAGAAGCTATGCCGTTAATAGTGGAAAATAACATCAGGCAAATGACCACCACGATCAAGTACAGGATCAAATCCTTCAAATGAAATTTTCCATAACCAAATCGCAAAGTGGCTGCCCTATGTCCTCGACAGCATCACGAATTCCATCTTTGAAGTCTTGAACCGACGCTGGGCTATTGGCGTAGATCTTCTTTTACACGTGGCCCCAAAGAAAGAAGTCGGAAGTCTTCAAATCACCTGATCACCTCTTCGAGAGATAACACGGTCCGGAAACTTTCCCGCGAAAGATCGGCCAGCTTGGGTTTTTGTGTTAACTGAACTTTATAAGCCTCAAGACCCAAATCTTTATGGGAATACGGTGAAATGACGTTTGTGGAATGCCTAATTCCAAAGAACGACGACGAATGGACAAATCTGAGTTTTCTTCTTCAACACTTTCGGCTACAGCAGCAATATTTTTAGGCTGTTCTTGAGCGATGTACACGGGTTTTTTAATGACAGCTTCTAACGTGACATCTACCGAAATAGCGGGCTATTCAAAGTAACACTTCTTATTGGAAAACCCTTTAGTATAATTAGGCTCTGAAAAGGGAGTATACCAGACAGCCATGCTGGGTCCAACCACCACACTCGAAAATTACAGAACAATTCGAATGAAATGAATATGTAATCGAATAATGCTTATGCTTACCTGTCTAGTCTCCAACTTTATTGTTTTTGAATAAAAAATCTCAATACTTCTATTAACTATTCTTCAAAAAAGCACACGCAACTAACAATAGAGCACAATAACAGAGAAATTGACATTACCATCTGTAATTTTCGAGTCTATGGTTGGACCCAGTCACCTGTCTGGCATACCTATCTTTTCTAGTGCTCTAGTATAATGTGATTACTGATATATTGTTGGGTTATTTCTATCATTCACTTCTCCTGTTCAACGTCAGGAAACCACTTCAGATTATTAACACTAAGAAAAGCACTTTCGTCACTCTTTGATGATGTGTGTCATTTTTATATGGATCTCCGAAGAAAATCGATCAATTATTGATTTGTTTAGTTTGGATCCCAGATGTTTTTGATATCAACATTAGTTGAGTGATAGGGCTTTTGGTTATTGACATGAGAGCTGCGCGTTCTTTGAATTTTAACGTTATTCTTCTTCTTGACATATTGGAAGCTTCACTCCATATAAAAATGAACTTAACAGCTTTAAGGTCTAACTGAAAACCCTGTCAGTCACTGTCTGCAAATCTCGAATCACTTTGGCTCCCGAATAAATCCAGCTGGAAAAGGATCCAATGAAGGTCCGAGTTCCTGACAACACCGACGGCTAGCAAGAGCTGGCCAAACATTGACAGAAGTGATTATGATGAAAAAAGCTCAATAATATATCAATGACGTTCCATTATCATGAATTTCATGTTGGAACAGTGTGCATATTGATTGTTTTCCTGTGATCTGCAAATAATTGTAACAATGTATTATATTATCTGTTCTTTTAAGATTATCACCAGATTATTATTTTATATTTAATCTGTTCGTTAGGGTAAAACGGTGGTTTTGAACTTCAGAAATAATTAACCATATCTGAGGTCTGCAGATTTTTTTAATTCAACGATTTTTCCAGATGGATTTCATTAAAGAACATCTCTATGATCTAATTTTGCATTAAAAGTACCATTTCAATGAAGAAATTATTGATTTTATTCTCATGATCATATGTTTACCTAAACTAGGAAAAGGGAGAGAATATTTTTGCATAATTTCGTTTCAATTCAAAATTTGAATATTATTTCACAACCTAAATCGGTCGAAAAAAAATCACATTAGTACCTGAAATATATGAAATCTTTTGATTTCAAGGCCTTCATTATCCACTGTATGTAGAAATGATCACCCTCAATTTATTACCCTCAATATTCCACAGAACGATCAATAATTCCAACCACGATCCCTGTTCAAACACGACATACCGATGACGTTAAACATACATCCCCTATAGACTAATACGAAATTTTCGTGATATTTCCATGTGAAAATCCGTAACAGCGTTATTAAATTCACTGGATCTCTTTTTCGGGTGAAAATATCCAATTGGAAATTTGATAAAGCTCTACACAGGAGCTGAATGAGGTAGTGGGAATTGTTGGGAATAATTCAGTATTCAACAAAAAGGTTCATTCCACTCAGAATATAGAACGTAGATGAGAATATAACGAGCACTGTTTCCCAGTTCCACAGCGAATGATTTCTATGCTTTCAGCTATAATTT